>VTWG01003401.1:0-17077 GCA_008817895.1 Anopheles fontenillei
TAATTACAACATCATGCCCAGAACATCCCCACTCATGGGGATTATAAAGCCTTCAAACCCATCCTCGAAATCTAAAATTATCAACCCCACTCCAGGTCGTTGTGAATATGTGCATACTTGTGTAACTCCATCACACGCAGTAAGCTTTTTCATACATCCCTACGCCCTACGCACAAAGCAGAGATGGATAGAGGCAGAACGAGAGAAAAGAAGTGAGCAAAAACAAATGCTTCCACCCAGTCCCCCTTAATAAACCTCCCAGGGGCAATGCGTCAAATACCGGCAACGACTGCAGGCAAACACATAAAAAAGGAACCCAAGCATCCTTCAGCTGCTGGAAATTGATTTCGTGACTCCGTGGACTCCGGCATTTCCGGGGTGTATTTTCATTTTCGACCACTTTTACGGCTCCGCTCGCCGACATCCCGGAAGCCATGTGTCGCAAAAAAAAATAAATAAAGTAAAATAAAACACCAGCCAACCAAGGGTTGGGCCATTCGTTGGTCGCATAAATACGCCATTCGTCTGTGCGCGGGTTAAAAGCTTCGAAAGCTGAGAGTAGAGCCCCGGCTACCGGTGAGGGCAAGCGGCCACGATTGCTTTATGTGTTTATAGCCATCAATATAGACATTTGGCGAGCGGCGATGCACGATGACAGAGCCAACCATAAAATGTGTCCGTTTAGATGTGTCGGATTGCTTGATGCGCTGAGGATAGTTAGAAGAACGACGCTTTGCTTCCAGCATGCTGCCTTCACACTCGTTACGCACTCGTCTTCGATAAACACCCACTCGTTTAAAGTCAGCCCGTGCAGGTTAGGGGGATGCACAATCGATAGAAAATCAATATACTCTCGGCGCTCATTGTTTACACACGTAAGCGGAAAATTGTCAATATTGGCCAGTTAAGTTTCCCATCCCTGCGGCATCTTGCGTCAGTGCGTGTGTGGTGCATCAACATGCCTGTTGCTTTCGCTCTTTTCCTCCTTTCCGCCCTTTCCGTAGAGGTCAAACCGACGATTGACCAACGAACGAAACCACTGCATACCAATAAGTGTTGACTTGTCCACCCTCGGGGTCCGTTTTGAGGAGAGGAGGGGGGGGGGGGAGGGGACCACCGGGACTGCCCTCGAAACACGCGCATTATTTTCAAGNGGGGGGAGAGGGGACCACCGGGACTGCCCTCGAAACACGCGCATTATTTTCAAGGTTGCAGTCAACGGTCCGTCTGCGCTGGTTGCGGTTTTGGAATGCAAAAGTGAAAACGGGCTCGGTGGCTTGGAAGGCGGTTTTTTGCGCATCAACCTGACTCCAGTGCTTGTGTGTGTGTGAGTGAGCTGGGAGAGATCATTGGAATCGTCATCATCGTTGCATTTGCATATGGGAAATGGGTGCGGTTAGGATGGTCGTGGCTGTTCAGCGGAAACCCTTAAAGAGCATGTAAACTGCGTGAAGAGATGAAGAAATTTTCTGCAATTTAAACACATTTTTACCTAATGATAGGAAATATTTCATTCCTTTCCGAGTTTTTCTATGTTGACATTTTAAGATGCAAGTTTATGTTTTTGTAGGCGAAAGCAAAACCATTGAAAACATTTATTTCATTCTTCTTGCACCAATTAATTGCTCAATTTTGATTGTTTTTTTTTTATTTAAGATTTGTTAATGACGAATGGATGCAATGTCACTATTAATTACAAACTTATTTTAAAATTATTATCAAAAACAAGCATGATGAAATACAGCCACCGATGAACCGACGTGACATTTGTAACAAAAGTTGTCCTCATATTTAGAATAAAAATACGTTACACACTAGCGCCATCTCTATTATTAATCGCTTACTACAAAGATACAGATGAGAAACTGCAGAACCTCCTTTTCGTTTTTCTCCCCAAATTCTAACGCGGAATGTTTTATCCACTTATCCCATCATTTGTTTGAATTTGGAAACCTATAAAATGATGGGTATTTTGTAAAATCATTCTCATAAAATCTTGCCTCACACTTTGTTCGCAATTTCTATTTGGAAACGTTTTTTTTACATATAAGCTATGATAGCCGAGAACAGAGCTCATTTTGACAGAAGTTATCGCCTCAATTGCAAATGACAGTACTTTAAGTGTGGGACATACTTTTGTCGGTGATACAGCTATCATAGCTGTAAACATTAAAATGGATTATGCTTCATTATTCAAGAACCAGCTTAAAACTTCAGTAGAGCTAACAGCAACTACATTCTGAAGGGTTAATCGTAAAACAGTTTCGAGCTGCTCCAAATGTGTCCCAACCGAATCGCCTTCATTGGTTATTTGTCTGTCTCGACCAAGACGCCCATCTGCAGTGAATGCAAACATCAGCATTGCACTGTGCACTGGCTGTGTATGTGTGTGTGCGTGCGTTATCGCGTAGGCCTGTGTATCCCAGGATCAAAAACATGTTGTGCCTTATCAGCTTTCCGGACACGCCCGCGTGGTGAGACGTGCCCTGGAATGGTGAGCGTACGGGGGCAGAATTGCCAAACGCCAATGCACGAAACGTTCGCTAGAAGATGATCAAATCGCTCCCGAACTCAAACAGGCACAATGTGCGAGTGGCATTAGTAGGCACTGGTGTACGCGATTGAATGCGAAATGCATCATCAGCAGAAGCTTCTGTAGCAACAACCATCGCTTCCATGACCACAGTACGCGGTCGTCCTCATCATGTACACCTGTGATTATGAAACAGGTAGGGGGGCCCACGTGGATCTGTGTGATTGCATCGGGAAACGTGAATGTGTGTGCTCATGAAAGTAAAAGAGAGAGAGAGGGGAAAGAAAAGAAACAAATCGTCGGTCGCATATAATGAACTTCTTGGATAGTTTTGTTTTGAACACGGCGCACGATCAGTGTGTCGGTTTGCACGATGCAGGAGATTTGCACAAGTGAACACAAAGTGGGTGCATTCCGTTACGGCGGTGTTGTTGCTGTTGACGAGCAGCACGCTGATGCTGTTGAAGATGATGATGATGATGATGATGATGGTGTATCCACTCGATGGATTGATGTCCACTCGAGCGTTAATCGGTCGAAGGTTGGATCGGTTTAGAAGGGAAGAAGCATCGTGCGTACCTTGCGGGGCCCGTATCACAATGATCTCGCTCCGATGGGGTCATTTGTGTTGTTAGAAGAAGCAGCAGCAGTGGAATGGATGGTGACTGGCGACTGATGGTCTGGGAACTGGGTCTCAACTTTGAGGTGGCTTTCTTACGTAACGCACGTAGCTTAATGGACAAGTTGAAAGAGAGAGAAGCTTGGGGTCATCACTGTTGATGGACGATTGTAGCATGAATGTTGCGGTCATGTGTATATCTTTCTGAAGTGATATACCGAGCTATCACGGTGAAAATGCTGCTTGTTATTTTAGATACGAACGTTACTTTTCATGAGATGAATATTTGGTTTAGTATTTAAACGGTACAGTATTTCATCCTCTACGGCTTCAGATCATATTTTAAATCAGTAATTTTGAGGTTTAGCCTACCTATTCAGCAAAAAATAGTTGATCTTAAAAATGAGCAACATTTTATTTCCCTTTTCTCATCAGCAAAGTTGTCTTTTTCTACTTGGCGTAAACGTCTTACGCGGACATGCCCGGCCTATACAGGCTTTTGAGACTTAATTACCACGTAACCGGATACTTGCTACGGGAGGGCTATCCATTCTGGTCTTGAACCCATTACGGGCATGTAATTGAGTCGTTCGAGTTGACGACTGTACCACGGGACCTCCTTTTTGAAAAAGTTGTTTAACTCTTAAAAATGGATGTGAATTATATTGTTACTAAATAAGCAATAGTAAAATGATTTTTGAAAACCAAGTAGTACGGATTCAACTATCTTTTGACTCTCATTTCATTTTTGAATGATTAATTTACTTCATTTCTGCTTAATTAATTGTGCTTATATTCATAATGAGTGAGAAGTAAAATTATAATCGAAGGTGTGAAGTCTTTTGTTGCTCACATTTCAAAACTTAAGAACTGTAAAATTTGGTATTTTTACATCAAATTGTAAGCCATTTCTTAAATGTTTTAAAAGCCACTACTGATATCGCTTTAATCAACGCCAACTGTGCACAACCCAATCAAGGACATTCAACCCATTACCGAGAGCTGTCACCGTTTGAAGTGTAACATTTTGGGACACAGTTTTAACCGTTTGCCACCGTCGGTCACCGCTCACCCAGTTACGGACGGAGGATGGCCACTGCATTGCTAATTTGAGTGCATTAGTGTGGCGCCCGGAGTGGCAAAAGTGCGCAACGGTGGTGTGTCAACTTCGTACCCGATGCATACATGGGCAAACTTTCCCAAACTCACCTCCGGCCCCATGCAACAGCCTCTTGCATTTGCCTCCCCACCAGGCGCACACACACGCAGAGACATTTCGGGATTGCTTTTGAATTTGCGAGCAGTTCTCTATGGACGTGCAATGCATTTGGTTGCGCTTTTCGGTGAGTTGGTCACGGTTAAAATAGCATTTTGAAATTATGATCTACAACCGTTGGAGCTCAAGCGGGAGGGGTGGAAGATCGTGAAAAGGAGCCGTGTAAGTTTTGTGCTGCCCTGGCATAGCAAATGAGCGAAGCTCGAAGAGAAACGAAAAGGGAAACTTACCTTTACCGTGCCTCTCCGGTGACCGAGTAGTGGTGTGGAATGTTTTTGAAGAAGACGTTGTTTTATGCAAAAACATTTCGTGATTGAATGTTAAAGTTTGGCGGACGATGACAGGCCCCGTAAAAGATGAATGAAAAGGTTCGCCGATGGCGGGTTGGAAGGAGCCAAGATGTCGCCCATATCGGTCGGATCGGGTTGTATAATCAAGCGTCGTATGCGGTCGGCTGGCAAGGGAGAAGGGACAAGCAATGCAATGATAAATATTATCGAACGGTTAAGGATGAGATCACGAATCTTCTTCAGCTCAAATGCATGAGTGTTTGTGTGCGTGTGTGTGTCTCACGCTCCTCCAAGTATCAATTGTCGATATATTGTTATTTTCATTAGCAACTTTCACCACCGCTACTCGGTGGCTTACATTGATGGACGATTATTCATGACAAGTGGCTTATTGGTTGTCCCAATTGACACGTATTCAGAAGCATAAAGCACATGGAATGTAGGAGACACAAAATAACATTTAAAAAACCCTACTCCAACAACGCATTTCTCTAGGTGGGAAAATGTGGCCAGTGAACAGTTTTGAAATGAGTTTTAATTAGCAGCGATTTTATTGGGATATAATTTGTGGCGTATCAGGCTCTCCGTTTCCCTCTTTCATAAATAATAAAAAGTTGCCACTTTGGTCGAGCTGTAAAATTTGTCACACATTCAACTGTAATCGGATTGTAAAATAGATCTGTAGAGCAGCCGTCTCCGGCCCAGTCCAGGGAATGGGAACAGTCATTAACTAAATGATTCATATCACCCCTATGCTGAATATTCTAGGCAGAGAGGAGGACAAAAGGGGTGGTGGAGAAGAAATGGGTTAATTAAGTCGTAAATGGGGCAAACATTGTTTAGGCAGAGGGAGCCAATTTTAATAGCCGCAATCAGAGCAGTAAAACAATTTTCTGATTTTTTAAATTTACGACCCCGTACGCTTTTGCTTTCATAGGAGTGAGATTGTACTGTAACTATTGAATGCTTTTTTGTGAATCATTTAAATCTTTCGTAATGATTGTATGCACTTTTCCAACACAGAATTCATGTCGCACTGTTTTATGATGTTTTTGCAAAAATGATACCGTTTTGACATAAAATTGACAACAAGTTCTCTTTACGACTCATTGCTAGGGAACACAAAGGCTGCGTTCCCCCACGTTAGCGCTGTTAAGTAAGCAATGATGATGTCTTTTTTTTGACCGCAACCATCTTTGTTTTCCACCAGCACAATAAAAATACTAAGATAGTGCAAATCCACCCCATTCACACCCGGTCTTATGTTTAATGCAATAAGGAGCTTTTTTATTGTCGCTCGCTACACTTTTATGCGCGTTGCATCTGTCGTGGGTGTGTGCATTTATTGCACCAGGGGGTGGTAAGTGTTTGAACCGAGTCTGTCTGAGTCTTGTACCGCCAAAGAATTAAGATTTTATAGCACGCCTGGGAAGCATAATTATGCGCAGCGTCTTTGCGGTGCCAATCGCGTACTACGTACCACGCGCCTAGCTGGCAGTGCGATCACTTAGCCCTTAGCACCGCACTTATTGCTTAGCTCCTCGCACAACAACTATAATTTCACACACCAACCGAAAATCAACCGCCGGTAATCGTTTATTTTAACTTCTTCCCAGCTATGACCGAACAAGCGCAAACTTTCGTCTCCTTTTGTGTTGCAGGCGAAAATACAACCGGCTTGGTTGGCAAAGAGGGGTGGTGCGTTTGTTTAGCTTCCCCTTGCCCCACCCCGAAATGTTCCCGCTGTGTGTCACTTGCGCGTTTATTTACGTTTTCGATTGAGCGTTCGTTTTTTTCTTCTGGCTGCTTTGTTGTATCCCATACTTCACATTTCCTCCACTCCACTCGAGGGAACTTTAACCATAAAATCCGAAAAGTGGAAAGGTGGCAAAAACATCGTGTCGTTCGTTTGATGTGTTCCTCTGCCAGTAGGGGTAGGGATTTTTAATAATGGACCGAAAACCCAACGCGACACGACATACAATCACTATGTTGCGCACCGTCCGGGACTTCCTCCGTGTGTCTCTGAAGCCTCTGCGTCCACTATTCAATCAACCTGCCAGTTCAACCTGCGGTTGTGCCTCGCGCCGAATGACTATTAGCCAACCAGGTGACAGTGAAAACTTTTTGGGCTGTGTTTTTTGGGGGATTTTCTTGCATAATGTTTTTTTTTCATTGTTTTTTTGTCTCTCTTTCATTTTTCTATGTTATTTCCAATCGCCTACTCCTTCAGTCCCGCTCGCTGGCAGGGCCTTCGCGAAATGGGCTTGTTGGTGGTCGATGGCTTCGAACAACGACATACTTATGGCTTTTAAAGCTTCTCTCCTCTCCTTCTTTCTCTCTATTTCTCTCTCTCTCTCTCTCGCATTATCTAGCTTTTCCAATTGCCTATTCTGTTTCAGTGTGCAGGGTGGCAAGCAATTTGGTTTCTGCCCAATTTTCACCTTTTGCGTATGGCGGTGGGATGGATTGAATAAAAAATTATACAATCGCACGCTGCCAAGAATGTGAAGCATTGATGATGGCAGGAGGGTTCGGTTCGGAAATCGGTGGCCTAGACGGCTGGCTAGACAACAGCACGGCACGCTGCAAATAGCGTTGCGGAATCGGGGCTTGATGTTGCGTGTCGCAAAAGGAAGCATTTCGTTCGCTGTCCAATTCCAGATCGAATTGATTTGATTCAATTAAGCGCGAGACACGCGGGTTTGGGTTTTTCCTTTCCCTTTTCGATTGCAGCCCCTGCCCCTTGGTGTCCGGTTTCCGTTGTGCGGTTTCATACCATGCACGCGGTTTTGATTTGCTGCTCAGTTTCAATCAATGATTAAGATTTTGATCAGCTAGAGGATAGAGAGACGAAACGTTATTTTTGCATCGGCAGGATGATGTTTTAGGAAATGGAGAAAAAAACGTGTATTATCTAATTTAATTCAATTGTTCGTCGGAATTATTTGTTTCTTCTCTTCCAAATTTCTAAACAACAGTATTTTCCATTGTTGAATTGAGTTGTTGTCGTTGTTTTTTTTTAATAATTGTGAAGCTTTACTTAACTGGTTGTTGTAAACAAATTATTTTCACATTCCGCTTTGATTTCTTATAGTATTAGATAGGAATAAGATTAGATAGATAGATGCATAGGCAGTTAGATTATCGAGTTTTAAGCGTATGAAAATTAGATAGGGAAGAAAAAGTGCATTCAAAAGACAACGTTTTTGTTGCACTTCAATAAAACAGAAAGTTAAATACTTTAGAATTACATTATTTCAAATTATCCTTTAATCAAATTATTATTATTTGATTGAATATGATTTAACACTAAAAATAAACAAATCTTTTATCTTTCTAAGGTTTTGTATGAAATATATCTCTTTTAACAATACAATACAATACAAATAACAATTTGAACACTAGATCTAGCATGTATTTAGTAGAAATAATTTAAAATTTTTGTAAACAAATTTCAACTGAACATAAAGTCAAGATAATTAAAAAATAGATTACAATCATGGGAAGGTAAAAAAGGACAGTAGAATCTATAATCTGATTTATAAATATTATTCTTCATAATGATCTCATCATCACAAACTGTTCTGCTTTGTCCACGTTCTCGGCTCCTCGCTGTTCTGGCTAATCATGTTAAATGGCTTTAGTTTGTTTTGTTGACAGCTCCCATTGACACTCGCCAATCCGTCCTTGGGCTGTATATTATTTGTAGAGAAAATATTTCCTCTCGATGTGTGATGGTGTGTGTGTATGTTGGAATTTGCACGAATAGAATAAACATACAATCCGCATCAATGGAAAGTATCAACACGCGGCCACAATTTATGCAAACGTTTCTTTGATGCGCTTTAACCATAACAGTCCACCGCATCGCCACATAAACCAAAGCCACACATGCTCCACTAATCCTTATCCGCTCAACGTACAACCACCACCACCGGCGGAGATTCTATGTGGCATGTGGATGAAAAAGCAAAAAAAAGAGATAATAATCATAATGCCTCGTCGTTTACTTGCTTTCAAATCAGCTGCAAAATATTGACACGAAACTGCCATTAATAATGTGTTACTTTACTTTGCCATTCGATGATGGTAACACTCCCAGTGTTTGCATTCGCTCCGCTTGCTTGCGTTCGTTTGTTGTTCCGGTCTCGGTGCATGCGGTGCGATGTTTAATCGAAATTGAAAGTACAGCCTACTACATCGTTCTGTGTTGCCTATCACTTCCTCTGACCTCAATCCAGTCCGAACACCCTTCTCTCACCCAAACGCAGCCACGTACCGGTTCGTGCGGGACGAGGGAAAATGAAATTTATCACACATTTTTCCGATTGCAAATTTTTTTTGTTGCTACCTCTTGCGTCTGGAGTTGCTCTTTTTTTCCTGTTTCACTTCTTTCGCGAATTGCTTTGCACGAACGTGCGCTTATGGTGTGAATTATATGCTGCCACTGGTTACCAAGTCTTTTTTTTTGCAAATGTCTGCACCACACACACTCACACTCCCACGATGAGGGCGCCGGGGTAGCAAGCAGCTCCTGGCCAAACTGTTGCATTTACCGGCTTATGCTAAATATTCGTTTCGGTGTAAGTGGCACACAGTGGAGGCGTGATGACGTGAATCATGAAGGCTGGGAAAGTCGACGGATATCGAGCGTCGGGAAAAATGTTGATCTGGTTCCGACCGGGAGTCAACCTGTGAAAATGTACGGAAATTGCGAAGCAGAGGAAGCCTATGGGGCGAAGAAGAATGGATGTCGAACCTGCCAAATGTGTGTTTGAGTGAGTGGTGATCGTGTTTTTTGGGTTTTCTTTTTTCCCGGTATAGTACTTTCGATGATTTATAGAGCAAAGTGATGTAAGCTCGTAAATTACTGAAGAGCAAATACTGCACGATGTGATGTAGTCATTATTTTGGAGTGAAATTTTGAAAGCATGGCTGCAGCTATTATTGATTATGGTTATGATTTACGAAACAGGTTTCTTTTTTCAATACTATGATCATTTTTAATATCATGTTTACTAAGAAAGGGTTCTTTAAAAAGCAAATAAATTGAATATGTTTTATAACACATTGGTTTTAGAAGCAATGGACTCTGGTATAAACTGGTAATAAAAGCTGTAATTAAACAGCAGTTCATAGTTGCACCACTATCTAAACTGTATCTCATTCTGATAATACATCTTAATGAGCTTCCCGCCGTGCGCTACATTTGTGCGTTACTTTTCGACACTAATTGGGGGAACCGGGCGTGTGTTTTACATTTCCGCTAGAGAATTAAAATGAAACGATTTTTTAAAAGAATCGACAAACATACACACATAAAGCTAATCTTTGCGATTGTACCATGTTCTTGTTACGCAAGGTTGTTACTTATAAGGGGCAGCGGAGTGTTACTATCGACCTAGTAGAATCTTAATCGCACCGAAAAGTGCTGCTGGACAGCAGATATAACGTTATATTTTTGGAGTTTTGGAGTGGGGTGGCACATTCCCCAACGTGGAAGCCTTACACGCGGAAGAAAGTCTGAAGCTTGTGGAAGCGAAAGGTACAGGAAGTGGAGCAGGTTTAGGTAATTGGAAAATATGCACCATGACACACCCAGAAATAGTTAAGAAGGCGTCCGATTAAGCAACCGCAACCGATCCGGCCAGCAAATCAGCGTGGTGTGTCTAATTACGGCCTTCTACCTTCCACGCTGCGATCAAGGTGCTATTGTTGAGGGCGTGGAGAGGACGCGTGAAGCATGAGAAATAGCTAAAATAATGCCATAAAGTTGCATTACGCACAGAGAAGATGACGCAGAGTGGGTAGACTTTATGTGGAGCTGGCAAGATCATAAGACGCCGGCTCGTTACGATGCTCGTGCGTGGGGTTTGTGCGTGCCAGCTTGGTTGCTCGTGTGTTTTTTTTCACCCTCTCTCCTAACATCAATTTGTTAGTGGGAGCTCTTAGTGCTCTTGGTGGCCTGTTTTTAGCTTGCTTTGACCTTGAAAGTTCTCGCGCAAATCAAGCGTGTCTCACGGCTGAACAACAATGACTCTAGAAGCTTAACCCTTGAAGTGAGGTAGGTTTTTATAAATTGAAAAGGACATTTCGACACAAATGGTTATTTGTAGAAGATACATACTTTTAAACGATACTGCTTTAACTCTTTAAAAACATATGTCAGAAATGTTTGATGATTGATAATTAATTATAGAAGCGCTGTTGTTCCACTGAATGGATAACATAACCATTTGTCAGACGGGAATGTTTTCCATTTTCGTGACACCATTGCAATGCGGCACCCAACGGTGTTAATTCGCTTCATCATGTGTTTGCCCTATTGAGCCCTTTACCAGACCCAATTAGTTTCTTGGAAAGTAAGTGGTGGCAAATGTAATTTAAAAACCTAATAATTTAATTGCGAAAAGACGCTTTACAGCACTGAGGGAAACATCTATCACATATTTGTCATTTTATTGTTGTGTCATTGAAGGTCACTGATATCAATCATCAGGTTGTATCTATTAAACATTAAATTCCATTTTGCTGTTATACGTTTCCGTTTAACGGTGTCAGGGTTGATGAAAAAAAACACAGACAAAGTACACAGTTCCCATCATAATTGTGTATCAAATCCGAACTTCCTATCGCTTTGTGTTCCGTAAAATGCGACACGGTCAAGTTCACTGTCTTGTCACCGTGTTAGAAAGAAGCCACCGTGTTAGAAGGAAGTGCGAACAAGATTGAATGCAACGCGCTTTACCCTCTAAACGCCAGTACCGGATCTCTGCTGGTGGCAGATGGGTGCGATTGTGCGTGTGTGTGAGGGCAAAAGTGTGATTTTAGGCTAACACTTGGACTTCAGCGTCAGCCATCAGCCGGGCGCCTGTGGAGGTGATATCCAATTTTCCACCTGAGCGTTCACCATTTCCAGCGCTTTGATGCTGCAGAAGGGCTCTCGCGTGGTGTTTGGGGTGGTTCGCCGTGTCTGCATAAATTGTGAATAATCTATCTTTTCATCTGCCTGGCCGCGAGCGAGTAAATGGGTTAAAGGCGTATGAACAGACTAGCACGGTGCTGGGCGACGCTTGCGGCCTTGACGAGATGTTGGAAAAGCATTGTTGTTGAAGGGAGAAAAAATCTTCTTTTTACGTTGGTTATGTTGGTTGGTTATCATAAACACTGATTATTCATTTTAGAACATTGGGAATTTAGGTATCTAGTACATTGTTTAAAGTATGTATAGTATTGTTAGTAAGAACGAATGCAAGAAGAGCCCTTTGAAAGAATAAAAAAGTTAACAAAGCGAAGCATAATTTAAAGTCATTCTAAATCCTTCAGGTATCAATCGGAATAACCTCTCATAATTTCTTGAGTTAAACCACTTCTAGTTGATTCTTATCCTTGAAAATGTTTGAATCATTTAAAAATCTAATTAAAATTTTAATATTGAACTATTCATTGAACTGAATTGTTTTTTTGTGAAATTTAAAATTTATTTTCGTTTGTTTGATCTGCTTGTTTCTGTTTGGTGGACCTTTTTAAATGTAATAATATTATTCGTTCCTTCTTGATCTGTTTCTTAGCTTGTGTGTTTTTTTTTGCTTAATTACAAAATTTATTATGAATTATTTATTAGAATTAATACTGCTAAAGTTCCCTTCGAAACTGTTCGTCCTCTTTGTATCTGTACGTACCGAGATATGCAGGAAGAACAAGCATTCTAACACTGTTTTTGCATCATCATTCATCATTCAGCGGACGGGTGGTTTTTAGGTGGTACGATCAGCCATTGAAACCCGTTGTGGCGGACTCGATACTAAAGTGCTTGCAAACATGGCCACCGTGACTAACAGTTGTATCATCGTCGACACAGGCTTCTGCCAAAAGCCTCCACCTCTCCTCCCCTCCTCCTCTTTTCCCAGTAGAACTGATGCTTCCGAATTCCTGTGCTCTACTTAATGTGCCGAAGATTACGCGCTTGGTATACCGGGGCCAGTGCGCAAACAATAAACAGTCAGCCAAATTGAAATTTACACTCGAAATTGCTTTTCCCGGTCTGCACGCAAGGTATGCTCGCCCGCTTCTGTCGCCGCTTCGGAAGGAAGCTGATCGAGCGAAAGTTGGTCGTGCCGGGAATGATTTGCCGAAATTTTCGTACGACAGCTAAAACTCCTCGAGCGAACGCTTCAAGCGGTGGTGGCTTCAATAGGTAGTCCTGAAGTGTTGGAGCATCGCACAAATCGGTTTTGCTGCTGGGGGAGAGAAGGAAGATGGAAAGCTTTTAAAAGCTCATTTCATGATAGCTCAACCCTTTTTGCAGTTAAATATGTCCCAAAGTGTGTGTGTGTGTGTGTGCGTACGGGGATAGCGTAAAAGTGAGCTAGATGAGCTGTTCCGTCGTGCAGAGTTATCTCACTGGCAAAGTTACTGTTCCGGTGTCACGAGTGTGCGTGAAGGCATTGGTTTTGGGGATGGTACGGTACGGCTTGGTGAACTATTTTCGCTAACCAATCATTTCAACTCCACTCAAGAAGCCCTTCGGTAAACTTCAAATCCACTTGCATGGCGGTGGGAACAGGAGAGATCGCGAACGGAATGGGAGGTGATTTGATGATGGATGTGCTTTACTTTGCGCCTTTGCGCAACATTACGCCCGATTGTAGCGCCCCTTCTGTCTCATGAACGTCATTAAAATTTAAATACCCCCGAGCCGAGTTTTCGAGTTCTTTCGGTATGGCTTCCAGGTCATATGTGGAATTATCTTCCTTTACATTTCGAATCGAAGTATCAAGATATTGCAGTAATTTTTGTTTGAAGTTTCCATTGGATTTTTTACCTAATACCTTTTATAAAAGTTTTTCATATTCGAAATTAAAATTAAAATGAATATAAAAAAGGTTAACAAGTACTGTATTACACCAACTGAGTGTTTTACTTATTAATAAATTCCTCTTATTCAAGTTGTTACAAAAATAGTAAAAGAAAACCAATAAACTGTAACATTAATTGTACACTCTACTGTGTGGTGCTGTACCTAGTTGCATAGAAATAGCACAGGAAGTAAAATAATGAATCCAAGCCTCTTCAAATATCGGATATCGTGCGGGAGCGCCCAAAACCTTCGCATCACCAAAATACGACGCCCTTCTCACGCCCGTGTCGCATCCTGCGGTGCTATGCAGAAAGAGAAAAGGGTTCCAGCCGGCAGCAGCTGTAGCTGTAGCATCTACCACAACGGACTCGACTGTTTGCGGATGGGAAAGCTGAGACCAACTCCAAGGGAAAAGGGGAACATGAGGAAAAAGCGAACCAGCAATTCATGCTTGCCACGCTGCAGAGTGCACTTAGGAGACGAAATATAGTCATTAACTTCTAAACATAGCGGCCGCCCGGGCTCGTCACACGGGCGTACCTGTGGCAACCGACATCGTCTGATTGCGGTACTGTTTGCCAGCGCCGGTGCGCGAGTGAAAATTTGCATTTTATCAAACAGACCAGAGTGTGCAGGTCGGAATGGCCGGGAGACATAATCTGCAGCACCCGTTGGCTCGCCACGGCACGATATGCTACTATTTGCTGAGGAGGGCAATAAAAATAATTCACTCCCGCTCATTCCCGGCCACTTCGGTGTTTCTTTCTGGATGCTTTCGCTGTTGTTTTTTTTTCGGTGAGTTTATGTGGTTTTGGCCGTACGATTGCTTAATTTCTTCGTTTGACCTCACTCCGTGGACGGGAGCGTGAACCGAAATGAGATGCGTTAGCAGGCAATGGCTGTGGCGTTGGGGTTTGTATTGAATCACGTTCACGTAAAAAATAATACCATACAGCAAAGTGCTGCGACGCGAAGGATAAAGGCAGAAAGCCCTAACGATGGACGCCCTCCGGGTGAAATGACACTTTCCTATGGCACTCGAGGAACTTAAGGCCCGACGGCTTCAACGGCTCCAGCTCGAGGCCTATCTTGTGCGACAAGTACCCACTCGAAGATGCACCAAGCCGTCGCTGGCTACTGCGCGCTCCATTCATCTTGATTCGTTGTTGCGAGCCGGCACAAGCAAATCAAAGCATCCAAAAATCTCTTCCCATTCGAGTCAGGCCGGCAGTTGGATGTGGTTTCGAATGAAGCAGCATAAGAAGATGAGTGGATGTGGATCCCTGGAAAGCACTGATCATACTGGCCAGAGGTCACTGCTTGCGAGCAGGCGAAGAAACGGTGATGTAAATGATAGAAGATGAACTTGGGTCGCGATTTATTACGAATAAATCCATGGTCGGAGGCGCACGGGAACCGGGGCCGCCTCGAATCTTGGAACCTTGGAACATTGATGCCACTGGTACGCTCGGCGACGTCTGTGCGGCGCATTAGCGTGGGAAATCGTGCTCATTAATTGTGGACACTTGTGGCGTGAGTGAAGTGCGCTTTTTTTGCTGAGAGATGAATGGTGTGCTGTAAAATGGTGCTGCTCAAGAGGCCGACAAACCGACAACCGGGTGGAGGGAGTTTTAAGTTTCGCGGCTCTTACATCACACGCTAGCCGTTTTCTCAGGCCGGGCGCTCGAACGTATCGAGCATCCGCACCATAGCAGGAGCATATTATATTCCTCCAGCGGGTGGGCATGATTTTGGAACCGAAGTTCGGTCATTAGGGAAATATGAGCCTAAGATTCGTCAAGCGTTCGGGCCGTTCGGGCGCAGACCATCGAAGCGTGGCAGTAGATTAATTGTTGCATCGCGACAGCCTACGACGACGCGGCACGGTCCAGTTGGTGGTGCTTTACCTAATTGCTGGATTGTTGGGACAATAAATTTGAGTATTGGTGTTTGTTTTTGGAACGAGATTTTAGCTTCATCTTGTTGCTGTAGGTTGGGAGCTTGTCGCTCTTGCTGGTGAATCATTGTAGACAATCAAGTGCTGCTCTTGTCTGGAAGAGATTTGAGCAGTGCTTCAGATATCGGGATGATTATTTCAATTGCTTTAGGCTTAGCAGATGTAATTTAATACCGTTTTTGTTTCAATTTAGGCTTTTAATGTACTCTATCAATTTTATTAAATGTGTATAAGTTGTTATGTTTTTCGTATCTCTTCAGAAATACTCGTTTTCATTATGACAATTTGTGATAATTCTACATTACGGTATGACCGAAATTAAATGACTCATGAATTGTTCTCAAGTTCTTCTCATTTGTTTTGTTCATCGAAATTGTTTTGAATCCAATAATTCATCACAATGGCGAAGAAACTTTGACTACAAAAGGTTTTTAAATGGATTGAAAGTGGAATGTCGAAAGTGACGACTTTAAAAGTTAAAGGCGGAATCTTGTACGTAGAAAGTATCTATGTATTTTTTTTAATCTCTTAAAATAAGCTTATCAGCGGTTACATTGACGCCTCGTTTATTCTAGAACAAATTCATTTTCAGGCACCTAGTAACGGTATCTAAGGCAACGTCCCTTATTTAGTACTGATTTTAGGTCTACGGTATTTGGTTCTAATGTTCCACTTTTGAGAATGATTAACTCGTATAGCTCTGTTAACAGCATTGTCGATCCTAGCGTAAGCGTAAATGTACTAAAACAAACTTTGCAAAGCCTTTACTGACGAAGGAAATTCTTATTATCCCTATCAATTTATTTTTGTTGTCAGCTTATATTTATTTGCTCATGAGTTCAGTGTTTATATTAGTTAGGAATCTAGTATTAAGTTATGGAGGCCAGCATGGCTAGATAACTTTGTTAAATAAAGAAATTAAGAAATAAAGAATAATACGCCATTTATTGAGCATTAATTTATGATCTTGCATCCGTGTTAGAATAAAAAGGAAATTTTAATCTATCCATTATTGATTGTTATCTGAAAAATAATGTTTACCTCCCGTTTGCATCATTAGTTTCAATTGCAATCTTATTTGCAGCTAATATTGATTGATACAGCAATTCGCACATCATTACGACCGGCTATCCAATTATCCAAGAATTTACCGTACTGTGACCTAATTGTGGTTGAAAAACAGGGCTTACCAAGCAGCAAAAACATAGAACCGTCATCCTTCATTTAGCAAAAACCGCAAATACTCACATACGTACGTACATACAGCCAATCTTTCCAGCAGTGCAGGCATGCAAACGCACTAATACAGGTGGCCATAGCTGCATGGTGCCCCTTATCTGAACCGTTTTGCATACCACAGCGTGGTGAAATAAAAAAAAATCCCCCGTCGATCATGTGTCGCGGCAAAAACGACCATTGCGATGTGTTAATGCCGCAGGTATTACTAGCGACCTTTTGCTTGCTCCGGCAAACTCGGCTGAACATTCCACCACCATCGCCGACCTGTTAGGGCGGTTAGTCTCACGAAACCAAGTGTCG
>VTWG01003402.1:7535-42530 GCA_008817895.1 Anopheles fontenillei
GAGGCCCCCCCCCCCCCCCCCCCCATGCGGTGAAGGAGAGAAACAATTTAATTATGCGGCTACTAGCAGCCTACCGAAAATCGTGGCTTGTGATCGTTTGATCCACTTTCGATCGGGCTGGCATTATCCTCTCTCGGTCAATGGTGGGCACACACTTGCGCCTCTCTTTGCGGGCCAGTATGAGAACGGCTCGCGGGGTCGTATGGCACCGTCCATCCATCGGTCGCTGCAACCGAAACCGAAACAGATCGATCGAATGTCCAATCCAATTGGCATCCAGATTATAAGGACCACCGATCGGGGTGACCGAAGCGACCGAGCGACGTTTTCTGGCGGGGAGGTTTTTTGGGGGCGAAGAAAACATGAAAGGTGCGGACCGCCCGCAGGGGCTTTCGTGTGTCTGGTCAGGAGAAGGAAAGGAAACTGTAGTGGATTGGGAGGGAAATTGAGGCGAGATAACCTTTCGCTGTTGATTTTGCAGACAGCGGCGGCGGCGGCTAGAGGATGAGAATCTGGGCAGGGCAACGGGTCGAAACGGTTGCCTTCGGTTCAATAAATTTAATCGGCCGCGCATTATGCAACCTGGATCGTCGTGGTTCGTTATAGAAATGATTTAGAGGCTTCTGGTTGGCAATGCGAATGAGGAATGTGTTGTTGGGCTGCGTGTTTCTGGCACGAGGTAAATTAATGGATGCTGGGTGGTGCGCTCTGCTCGAGTTTGGGGCGATCACTTTCGCTGCGGATGAGCAAGAGGAACGCTCTAAAAGGAAGGATTAGCCTCGAAATGTTGAGGATAATAACGCCATCTCTTCTTTATTTACAAAAGAATGGGCAGGCCATGTGTCACAGCATTATTTGGTATTCAATTAAAAAAATGCTTTTTGGTCCTTCGAGCCGGAATTTCTGTCAGGGAAGTTACACATTTATTCTGAAATTTGCAATGCGAAAGCAAAACAATCTCTTCCGATCTTTCGCTTCAATCTTGGGTGGTCATCTGATAACCCATTTTCTTATGCGACCAATCAAAAGCAAAAAATAAACGCTTCCAAATTATGATAGGAACTTAGCTAAAGACTATATAATGATGATTATCCTTACGTGCGAGCTTATCAACCGTGCACGGGGTTTAATATTTCCTCCCCTCCCTTTTCGATTGAAGCTCACGCGCAGCCTTAAGCTATCGCACCACCGCTCATAAATCTTCCATCCGGTGACACTTTGGCGATGTTTTGGCAGGCGCACGAAACGAAACGGCGACAGGTTGCGTGCATATCGCCCCGGACCACAGTGCCAACGTCCACGCACAGGAAATTATGATAAATTGTTTCGTTTATCATCTTCTGCTTTCGGCACAATGCAATTCGGCAGCGCGGCGTAAAACAGTGCGTTAAGGAGTGTACGGAAGAATGAAAATTAAATCACTCGGGAAGGAACACTGACAACACAATCGAGCGGAAACGGCTTCATAAAAGAATGGAACGGATGGAGCCCTCTTTTTTTGCCGATGGACTGGGGCTGTCCATCAAAAGGGGCATAAAAAGGCCCTTTTGCTCGATTCTTACACGTGTGTGGTGAAGCGATGCATAGTTCTTTCACTTGCGGTTTTCCCACCGCCTGAACGGATCGCGTTTTTTTCCATTTGGCGGAACGAAAGAATTTAGCCAACCTTTTCAAGACGAAAATAAAAGCTCCAGCAGGACCGCACCCGACGCTTTTGGTCGTACGACGCAGAGGGCCGGCGTTGCGTGAGGTCACCTGAGCGCGAACACATTCCAACCGCCAACCGCCCGACGCGCTTCATAATGAGTTCCGTTTTGGTGCGCGCGAGATCGAAATAAGAAGACGACTCCGGCGGAATGGGGCAGGAAATTCGGAAAACGCTCACCCATTTGCCTTTCTTCCGAATTTACTACCTACTGCCGCTGTAAAGACGGGTTGGGCAGTCTACGAACCGCGAATCAATAGCGCTGCAATGCAGTGAAAGAGGCAAAGAGAGAAAGAGAGAGGAGGGTAATTTCTTGATCGTTTGAAAATTATCTCATTATTTGAGTTATGAACGATAATTTGTACCGAGTGTAATTGCCGAACCATCCGAAACGATGTGTGTGTGCTTGTGTGGGAGAGCTGGGAAAGGGGAATGGGGGGAAATTGTGTCCGTCTTGTAGCGAATGTTTCTTGAACTGTTTGTCTGTTTGGGGTTCGTTGTTTGTTGTTTCTTTTCGTTTCCGTGTTGATCAATTCGTTCAGTTCTGCGTCATTGCGCGAACAGGTTGATTTCCGTTCCGAAGTGAAGCTCATCGTTGCCAAGTGAATCTCGCAGCGTGGGGTCAAGTATTAGGTAATGAGCTTTTTTATGGTGTTTGAGTTTGCTTACCGAGTGGTGCAGGTGTGTCTTCAGTGTTTCATGCTGTCAGTTGTAGGCGTTATTGAGTGATTTTTGGTGTGATTGTGGATTTTTGTAAGGGTTAGACTGTTATACGCATTAAAGTAGAGGGTAACAGGGAATCTAATGATGCTTTTCAGTGCTCTGTTGATCCTAAAATAGTTTAATAGTGTCTGGGAAGCGATGTAAATAACACTAAAGAGCTCTCCGAGAAGCCTTTCCTTTCCCAAGCACAGCGTTGAAGTCGACCGGATCTTCACTCCGGTTTGCACTTCAACACCAATAATTTGTGCATTCCTTTTAAGCTGCAGTTTCCGACAGCCTCACCCGACGGATTTGCCCAAATTCTTGCCGCTCCAAATCTCCGTTAGCTTGGGGAACCATCAGGATGAAGGATAAGTCAATAGCCGCCACCATGGATTGCACAAAACCACCACCGCCAAGGAGAGAACTGAAGCGTATGCAAAATTAAGGCCACCGGGTCGACCCCCGTTATACGGTACCAACCGCGTGCGGCATGAGTATGCGATTATGTAGCTGATTATGGATCGGGTACGGCACGATCGCCCCCAAGAGATTGAGCCCGGCCCAACCGAGCGGTAGCGCTTGGTCCGACTGTTTCTACCGAAAAAATCAAATTAAAAAATTCCTTTCCCAAAACTGGAGCTGCAAGCCCACGACGGCAGGTGGCAGGGAGCCGCGATGTTACGTATCCGTGTCCTCGACGCGGGTGTTTTGATTTCGGTCGATCGGACGGTCGGAGCCAGCAAGTATTATCAACCGGCAATTCACCACAAACGCGATCACCGCGTTCTGCGATCGATTGAAACGGGTCAACAATGGTTTCCACCCGGTCGGCCACCCTCACACCAGTCGGCTCGATGGTGGTGGTTGTTTTAGGTGGTTCAACCTTTTCGCGCATTTACCGCTGCTCGCCAGGGTTGGCGAGAGTGGATGAAGAAATCAAACACGCTGCGGGTGTGACCTGACCTCCGGGACCTGATCGCCGTTGGAAGGAGCACTTTTCGGCAAACCTCGATGGAAGAACCGATGGGTGCTACCATGTAATCATCAATTTATGATTATTATTAGTCGGGCCCCGGATCCGGCAACTATCCGGTGCAGAAAGGGGGATGGTTGCCATCGTTGGCTTACACATTTCGGCAAATCTTCAACCCGCCGCCGATGCTGCCAGCTTCACGGTAGTGTTTTAATGGTAAGGCTATTGAGCGGCTCTATTCCTAGGTTCGCCGTCTAACGGCAGAGTGTAACGGTCCGCTGAAGAAGACATCGACACATCGGGCCACGGGCCTAGTTGGTTTGGGCTATCGAGAATTAAGCAATAATGTTACATCATGGTGAAGAACACGGACAACACACCGCTTCACCCAACAAGTCCTCCACTGTGAATGGCGAACAGGTGTGTACGTGTGTGTGTGTTCAGAATGGCGCATCTTTGCGTAGAATTTGGAGGCCGTTACGCGTCCTGACCCTCAGACACCGAGCGCTCTGATGCGCTGTAGGGCACGAAATGTGTTAGATCGTAAATGGTGAGCCCCTCCCTACTCCCCGTATAAATTCCAGCCAGGATTAGGACGCGCTGCTTTTCGGGGCGGGTGCCGTCATTAACCCGCTCCAAGCGGGCTGACGCGCTTATAAAAACATAAACCTCATCCTGTTGCCCTCCGGGGGCGCTACTGGTTGCGGTGTCGTCATGCATGGCAGTGTGTCATGCAGGGCGACTGGGTGCCTGGAAAACGTCCGAGATTTATGGTCTAATTAAAAACTCTCACCATAAACGATAATCAATACGATTAGTGCACGTAAATGAGTTCGCTTTGTCGTGATAATGAAGTGCGATGTTTTCACCTACAAGGTTAGGCATGTGGGAACCGGTTTGCCCCGTTTTTCTGACGGTCTGGCGATGGAAACTAGCTCCAAAAAGGATAATCCGTCATTCGGGCCGTACTTTGCGCAGCGCATTGGCGGATGCGGCGTCTCGTTTTGGAGTCGTTTGTCCATTAATCTTTCTGTCGCTCCGCTGGATGACTCCTCTTCAAAATCCGCTTCGGCACCGTAGATCCAGGCGGTGGTGTGGTCCAGCAGATGATCCGCATCGATCATCGTAACCAGATAGAGAGAGAGAGAGAGCGAGAGATAACAAAAAGCAATCCAAAAACCATCACAATAATCCAAAATCGCTCGCGGTGGAAATGAATTAGCATAAATTTGCGCGAAATCTAACTGAACGCGTTTTATTTACCAGGGCGGGCTCGATGCGAGAAGCAGTGATAAAATTTATAGCGAATTTTACACTCCATACTCCATACATATTCAAATGAAATCGTGGCTTCTCGCGGGACAGGATGAGACTGATTGGTTGATCGGGACTGGGGGCCAAAGGTGCCCAGCGCCGCCGGTCATAAATACAGAAGTCGGTGGTTTTATGGGCGCAATGAGCTTATATGGTGGAGAAGCAGTGTAGAACTGTAAAGTTGCTCCAGCCATTTATGCAGCAATAGGACATTAGGCCGCTTAGCTGCCAGGTTGATCTTTACCCAGCCGGACGCAATCCGTAGTCGTTCAGGGTTTGGTTAAGGTGGAGTCCGTTCGCTGATTCACTGTATCCTATGCAGCGGGAGCATCTAGAGCTAGGGTTAATATAAACCAGCATAGCAACAGAATTAACAGACGAAAGATCACATCCTTGAACCGGTCGCATTAAACCCGCCATCGACACAAAAGGTACATCTTCATTTGCTGCCAAAGTAGTGCATGTCAACGGTATATAACCTTGAGGAAAAAAAAAGGCACACTATATTTTCGAAAGCTGACCCCAAAAACAGCTCTGACGCATCTCAGCTGTCACTGGGCCGTGAGCGCAAAATGATACTCATTTCGCGCTATAACAAATCAAATAAGATGTTACCAATCTCACGCGTCTGCGAAGCGTTGACCGAGCGCCGAGTAAGTGTGGGTTGTAAGGTGGCAAATGAAAATCACACAGCCATTACCATAAACATCATACCCGAAAGCGCTCAAATAATTATGCTTACCGGGTTTGTGGTGGTGGCGCAGGGGCAGCCTTTGAAACCGTTCAATTTAAACTATTAGTCTACGAGCTGTATCTGGTGCGCGGGCTGTCGAACAGCGTCGGTTAATGATCGGTGATCGCTGCAGTGCCTCCACGTCGAACTGTCAGCTCGTGAGCTCTTCCTTTTGGTTTCCGCGAGGGGAGGTGTTGGAGGCTAGTAAGTGTCTGAAACACGATCCGTGTACCGTTAGCTTCAACAAGGCGCAAGGTGTGCGCTACTAGGGGATTTGGTATTATCATTTCATTTAAATTATATCAAAAAGACATAATTAAGGTGTACATGATTCGGGGAAAAAAAACCCCGAGGGCTAAATTATTGCAATCTACGACTTGCGTTGGGTACGCGGGAAGAGAAAGACCCCGAGTTGGCCGGCGAATGATCAAAGATTGTACGCGAGTACTCGTTTCCAGCTTGTTGGAGATGCTTGTTACACCGAGAGGGGCAAGAAATTCCGTAGCTGATCTGCACGAAATGTCTTTGAGATTTGAGGTTCGCTCTCTGGCGCTGCTATCGACTGCAGCACGCCCCACAAATAACTCAAACATCTGACCCAGAGCGTGCCCTCTCGTTACCCGCGTTTCCACCTCCAACAAACAAGCTTCAGTAGTGCGGCGATGGACGGGCGGTACAAAGACACATCAAGTGTGCTAACCCAGCAATTTCTAGCACAGTCTCGTCTCCGGTGTCCGACAGTAACGAGCGCCCAAATGTTGGTTTTTTTCGGCTTTCGGACGAATGGTTGATGCTTTCATGATCATCGTGAAAGGCGAGAGCGGCTGCTGGCTCACCCCTAGAACGAAAGTGTCTGACCTTCTTCCTTCACCTTCACCGGAAGGGTCCGTCAGCGGAGGGTAGGAGAGGGCGTGTCCCATGTGTACCTGTTGGATTGGGTATGGCCGTCTCGTCAAAATGTAACTGTGGTAGGACGTCCAAGTCGACGTCACTAGGGGCAGCACAAACCAACTTCCAACTCGTCCATTGTGCTGGGCCCAGTGCGGGAGGCCAGCGGGACGACGGGACAAACGGCAATAATAATACTGTTAATCACAAAGTACCCTACGGGTCAGCCCGTTTTTGCTCGATGGAGGATGGTGTTGATCGGTAGATTAAAGGCATAGACACACACGCGTGCTGGTGCGCGATGTTGGAATCCGCAAGCGGTGAGGTTACGTTGATCGATGAATTGAGCCGTGGGCCACATCGAGGTGAAAGCCACCGAACAGATTCCTGCCCGGTCACGCCTGCCGGTGGTGGCCGGTGTTGCTGTGTGTCTCGATCGGACCATCATCAAACGATGAAAGCAGATATGGAGGGAACGGTATGGTCCACCGACGCATCGGGTGGGTGTACGCGAGAGCGCGCGCGCGTCTCTTTCAAGAAATTCAACACGGGAAGCGTTCCACCGTCAGCAGTGACCCCGGCGTGACCTGTCTGTGTGCCGGTGTCCGGCCCATGTCTGTCCAATATCAATTGATTAGTCATAGATGACGGTCATAGTCGGTCTCGTCGGTGGGTGCCGACACGCTTGCCGCAGCTCATTGATTGTTTCCGATCGCAACATTCCGATATCTGCCGTTTCGATGGCCGGGAATGAATATCCCGGGGTCTTATTGATCCATTATCGTGCACTGGCTGTGGGTCGTGTAGGAAGCCGTCAGAAAATAGTCACATGTGTTTGTATCGTTGCAACGTTTAGCGGGCCTCCTGCTCATCATCACCAGGGAGGAAGGCTAACAGAGAAGCTTTTGAAGACGAGGTGTTAAAAATAGAAGAAGTAACGCCGCGATCACTCAGCAACCACCCGGCCGAACGTGTTTATCTGGGCAGTTTCGATAAACCTTCGTAACGGAGGATTTAAATACGGAATGGAAGAATTTTCTTTCTTCCACCCGCCGACAACACCCCGACGCAATCATCCTCGGTCGTAGAAAGACTTTAGGTTCGTTTTCGTAAATGCGCGTGTTTTGCGCATCAACCAAGGTGTAGTTTTTGCGTAGGAGTGCTTTGAATGAAACCTACCCGTACTCCTTCTCCCCAGGCCGTCGTACGGGTGATGTGTGTTTACGAAACGAAACGTTTCACGCTTATTATCCGCGGCCCGTCAGCCACAAATTCTCGTCCTCGGCAGGTTAGGTGGACGAGCGTCCGTTTATCTCGATCCCGGGATGGGTGTTGCGACGGGCAGCTTCTTCGGTAAAGTTCAGCGGGTCATGGAGCAAGTGTTTTCGGAGGTTGTGATTCAACTTTCACGCCCCGAGCCGTTGGCATCTTCAACACACCCACCGGTGAGCGCACGTGCCACATGCTATCTTAAGCCGGTCGGAGCTTGAGCACGGTACGTCGGGGCTTTGCCACCAATGCGGCTGCCACAGGTTGAGACATGTGTGTACGTGTGTAGCCACCATTGAGTGGTGGTTCACCCAGCCCAAGTCATCGGTCCATTCGTACGTCCGTACACTAATCCGATAAATAGCACTCGAGCGTTTGATAAAGTAATGCGGCCTTAAACGGTCGGATTGCACTGAAGATTCCGTACCACCGCACTCAGTAAAGGTGTGCTGGACCTGAGCTCCGGCAGACGGCTCTCAAGTGGCTTATTTAGACGTTCATGTCGTGGGCGCGGAGAAGCATAAAATTTGGTTCATTTCCGGCGTGTTCGGTCGTGCTCGGGTCGAGCCTTGGTTGCGTCTAGTGAAAGGAGCAGGAATGGAGCTCGGACAGGTCGGGCTCGGCTGTTGTTGATGCTGGACGCTTTACTTTCGGGGTGGAGCAAATTTCTCCCGCTGTTCAAGTGCCGCTATCGGTTGCATAATGAAATTTGGAGCACTCGATCGGTCTGCAGGTCGTAGAGCAGTGGTACAGCATTGCCATGGTCGTAACAGGGCTTGAAGTTGGTATTTATTTATTTTTACAATGTATTGTTCGAATTTGCATAACGCATTAGGAAACATCGAAGGGTAAGTTTGCGTTTGCTTGTCAAAAAACTAGGCGGGAAAAACATTCCAAGAAGGTTGAATGACGGGTTTGGGCTCGAAGGAAGGTGAATTTCTTAGGTCTACATTGAACCTTAGGTTTGGACTTGGTAGATTGTGTCATAGTGTCGTAATCTCTAAGAAGTAACGTATCCTCAACTAAACTTTATTCCAGATTAACACAATTCATAAACTGAACAACAAGTTTTGCAAAAAAAAAAATCGCCTGAATGTATGCAATTTTGAACTAACTTGCCGTAAGACGATCCAAAATGGAGTTAACATTGCACTAATGACTTGCTGCACCTTTTCGATTATCCTTCACAAATTGCAAATCAAACTAAAGCAACCAGAGGACCTCCAAGCATAAACACCCCAACCTAACAATGCATCAAACATGATACTTTCCTGAACTGGTGCTCCGGGGTGCACACAACCGCACGACAAATTGCCACCTAAAACCTATGCATAGCCTTAAGTGTTTTTAGATATTAGCACCAGATAAGACGACACATGCAGCCGAACAAATCCGTTCCGTTGATTGCGCCCCCGAACCCAATCCCGCGCCCAGTACCCCATCAAAACCATGCAAATTTCCGAACGATCAGTCAATGGCACATGATCAGTGTTGGCGCTCTGGTTTACGGTGGTCTAATTTATGCCACATGGATGTGAATGGCAACAAAGCAGAAATAACGGCAGCGAAACGAATGCAACCGCCTACGCATGATTTCGCGGCGTCCGCGCGCTCTGTCCCTGGTGGCCATTGTATTTCCGCGTTTTGGGGGAACGCCGGCTGACGCCGAAATGCGTCCGATCGTATCCGTCATCCGTGTGCGGGGCTGTTCGAGCCTGCCGGGGTGATGGTGTGGATTAGAAGGCGCCACCATGGCGACGCCCTGGAGATCAATAAATGTGCATGCACTTCCGTCAGGCTTGTCTTGTCTTCACCTCCCTTGTTGGGAGTAGGTTGGGGGCAGGCCACTTGAATGGTGGAGTGAATTTATAAGGGCCTCTTGCAGAGGGTCTTTTAATCGGCTTTCGACGGAGGCTGCGTATCGACGCGCAGTAGCTGCAGCAGTAGATTCTAACGTGGGCGCGTGTTTCAAGCTGTCGAGCAAAATTTTCAGCGCCACCATCAGCCTAACCCTTTACACCTTTGCACACTCCTCCGAGAGTCAGGCTCTGCTGGTCAGCCATCGTTGTCTACTCACCAAAAAAAAAAGCAAAAAAAGCGTTTAATCCTACAAATGATTCCGTCTTCGATCCGGTGATCGATGACATCGTTACCGTGGGTGCTATCAAATGGTGCCGCATGGTTTTTGTTGTTGTTGTTGTTGTTCGCACAGAAATGATCCACCGCCACCCGCTTCAGGTGTCACAACACCTTTGTTTCGTCCTAGATCCGAATGTATTTTTACCCCGAAGCTTTATACACACGCGCAAACGGGGCCTTCATTGATCGTGCCGGAGAAATGGCCCTGCCGACAGATCGCCGCCGGTGGATACGAACATAAATCTTTCAACAGACGCATCAATGCGCAACCCCTGCTCCAGGCTTTCCCCTTGCTCACGAGCCTTCCGTGATGGAATGGTGCGGCCTAAGAAACGCAACATATCACTTCGGCTAACAGTAACTCTCTAACTTCCAAACGCCTCAAACTGCCCGGTGGCTATCTGTCGAGCGGGTGCGCGAGCGCGATTCTCCGCCTCCGTTAGGGGAACCGAACCGAGGAGAGGAGTGAAAGGGAACACACATAAATAATGATGGTTTTAATAACGTGTAATAATTGACAGGAGGCTTCGGAAAGCGCGGTCCCGTGCAAGTCCGGTAGGCGGTTCGCGCGCAATGTACTTGTGCTCGGGTCAGGTTCAAACCTATTCCACAATGCATTCTTCCGTACGTTCGCGCGTACGCGCTGCTGCGTGCGGACAGTTTCGGTGCTTCTGGTGTGTGCGCGCGCACGCGGAAAAACGCGTCATTGTGGCGATTGTGAAGATAATTTTCTAAAGCTTCCCTTTGACGGGCGTTCGGATTCATTCGGGTGTCCTGGGCGGAACGGCAGCGCTGTGCGGGAACGCCCGAATGAACCTGCGCTTTCGTGAAGGTGGGGGGATTTAAAGAGTGAAGAAAAAACGAGCGAAACAAGAATATCATACCAGGACATAAGTGGGTCACAGGCTGACGAGCATCGAGTCGAATTCCAGCCCCTTGCCGAAATTCCGGCGGAATGTTTCTTACCAAAGATGAACTATTCGTGAGGCAGAGCAAAAACACGAATCTATCTTGACCGATATACTTTATTAACGTTTTTTGGGCAGAAGCTGAACATCAGTCAGGAGGCATCGAATGCTCGAACCAGCACATAAATCGTAGGTGATACAATTATTTACATACCATTCAATTAGTGGTAATAAGATCAGCAGAAGTAAGGGAACATAAAAGGGTGTTAGCCAATCTATTTTACGGCGCATCGTTTTTTGTGCTTAAAAATTATGCTAAAGTAGAAACAAAAAATCACCTACAAAAAGATAGTTTAAAGGAGAATGGCGATATTAGTGCAAAAAAAGGAGCTGCAAAAAAGTGATTGTGAATGTTCATCCAACTATTGGCATAAATCAGACACGGGGTGTGTTGGCTAGGGAAAGGATTTTTTTGTGCCTAAATGCATTCGTTTGTCTGGTTTGGGTTTTTGCATGGTAGCGATTGTTCCTAAATTGGTAGGTAACAAGACATTTCCTTTAGAAATATAGCTTCATAAATCTGGTAATGCTAGCAATGCCCTTGTTAAGTTATATTTGATTTAATTGCGAGATAAAATCATTCAGAGGTCGTAGTTGTCCACGTTTTGAAAGATATTTATGTTTAGTTTGGTAACTTTTGAAGGTCGTGCATGGATTCGAAGGAATATGCGAAGAAATATGTTTATAATCTTTTCCTTTTAATAATTACACTGTGTGGAATGCATGACTCCAAAGCCACAACCATTTCAACTTGCTACCATGACCTAATCACGAAAAACTTATCGCCACCGAACGGTCGAATGATTGTTTTGTTGCGATTACCATCGCACCAAATCAACACTTTGCTGTGCAGCCTAATTTACGCCTATTTTGGACAATCTTGCCCCGCGTCACAAAATCAAAACGTCAAAAGCCCAGGTGCCCATCGTTCGGTTGAGGGCTAATTGAGTCATTTGAAGCTCGTCAGCATCGGGGAGGAGGCTAATAGGAAAATATTTATCATAATTTAACACAATGCCAAAAGCATGCGGTCACGTGCGCTTCGACTCGCTCCGACATTCGGTTGGTAGCTGGTGATAGTGTTGCTGGCAGAGTTTGGCACGCGTCAGGTTGCATCGAGATTGTTAAAATGAAGACTAAGCGAACGAGAGCGGGAGAATGGTTGCAGCGATTCAAATTGACTCACACATCGACACACACACACACACACACACACATCCACACGCAATCGAAAGCTCGAAGCAAAATTAATGACCCATCATTAGAGCACCAACCGAGCGAGTGACGTCTAACCGCTTGGATCGATGCGTTTTCGTCTCCTTAGAAAGGCCGGCCGACCTCGCCAGCTAGCCAAAGCCTTCTATAAATGTCTAAGGGAAGGGTCGGAAGAAGAAGAAGAAAACAGATCAACAAATTACCCAATGACACCGTTTAAAACTGGCTCCAGTTTTGGCGAAACCGTTCGGAATCGATCGGCATTATGCCAACGCCTGATCGATGGTGACGATCCACCCGAGCCAGGCCTACGCTGTCTCACTCAACCCCGGCACGTACGCTCCTTTGCTCCAGGTGTGTCTTATCGGTTGATGATCAGATAATTATGTTCATTTGTCGAACCCGTCGCACAGTGCCATGTCGCACCTTTCGCACTCAGTTGCCCTCGTTTAGCTGCTAAAAACGAGATTAGATTATGATCAGGCCGTACGAAGTCGATCACCCTTGCTTGGAGCATTCGGTTGCTTTCGGTCCAGTTCATTTCCAATAAAGTTGACCCGAAAAACTCGTTCAACTGATTGGATTGGATAGTTGATCTGGAGAGGGCAACACGAAAAAAAAAGAAGAAAAACACGATACACTAAACCGATCAACTTATCTGCGGACCAGTCGAGCACTTCAATCTGGAAAGGTAAACAAAATTCGTTGACTCAAGAACGGCCAAGTGGTGATAGTGGTGGTCCTCTTGGGCACGTGTGCCAGGTGAACGGTGCGAAGTGTTGGCTCGTGCCATGTCCACCTGGAGGGTGCAAGGAACTTCAGCGAGGTCGAAGGTGTAGAGGATCAATTATTAAATTTTCCAAATTCTTCACCTCCAATGATCGCGCTCTTGTTGAGCTTCGTAGAACATCTGACGGATGTTTTGAGCACCAAGATCTAGATTCTAGACATCGTTGGTGGCATAGAAATCAATCAAAACAGGAGTGTTTTCACGAGCAAACTTTGTTGTGAGATCGAGCGCTCATCTCACAAGTACCTGTCGATCGACCTCCAACAGCGTTCGTTGTTGGAGAAGTTATTGGATGATCTTCTAGACTTGACGGAGGCCTCCCAGAATTGTACAGCTCGTTAGGAGTTCATTCGTTTGATGACCCCTAACGGGTTCTGGGTTCGTCTTGTACGTATAATCTTTGACCGCTTCTTGAACGCACGAGTGCTTCGTCAGCGGGCACACCTAGCAATGTACCAGGACACCTGATATGAGGCTCGGGCACGTTCCACGTTGCTTCTAATGAGCAAAGTAGGGCCCACTTGAATATGTTCAGCATTGTGCGCCAGCATATCACCCCAGGCCGGTGAAAGCGAGAGTTTCAAGCACGTCCGTAGCCGATGCCACATTACCTAACGCAGTGCGTCCCTGCCCTACTTGACTGATTGATCTTTCTGGAGCTCCGCATTGTTGTGCGTACGCATGTGGATGTGTACGGAATCATGCTTGGTCTGATTGAATTGAAATAACGACCAAATGAGATCATCCCCATCGAACGCCTGGTGCTGGTTGCGTTTGAAGCGCTGGAGAAGCTTTTGTGCCATCATCAGCAGAAGGTCACCCGGTCGGTCCTCTCCGGTCTGCTGCTCTGCTTTTAACGCGCAGTGCGGTGCACATTTTTCGACATGTCAGTCTAAATTGAACATTTCACATGTTTGCCAGCGTCTTTCCGCCCAGCAGGCCGGGCCGAAGTGTTGCGGAGAAAAATGAACCACATCGAATCTCGTCAATCACGGGCTCAATTGGAGAGGCCCCGTTTTGCCGGTCCCGCCATCTTGCGGCGCTTTTGAGTACGCCAGCAGTTTCGGCAAACCCTTTTCAGCTGGGGCGAGCGTTTCGGCCGGCCCTCACCGTGCCGGATCGATATTACGAAAATATTTATCTTTTAACATGGTTACGCCTGTCCGGCGGCTTAATTTCTCTCCGCGCAGTTCCATTTGACACGAGTGATTTGTTTTCACCCTTCGAAAGTGCCACACCGGGGGCACGGCGCGGTGAGTCACCTGGAGTGCGGTGCGGTCTTTTCTATTTCTTCATCGGAATCTTCTGGGTGGGAGAATGTTGCAGGCGATTTTCCACACGGCTGGCACCTTTTTAGTTCACGGAGCATTCGCGCAGATTAGAAGAGCCTGGGAATTTCGGGGGGGATGATTTTTGAAGGCGTTAATAACTTCTCCGCACCTTGAAGGTGTGTAATTAAGTTCACTCAAAGTGCTAACCCGATTTCTGCCCGTTAGTGAATGCGTGCCCAACAGGGATATCGGGTAGAGGTCGATCAATTTCAATTAGTGAAGCTGGGAATGGTTTCATTTTGCCCTTGAGCTACAATAAACGGTTAATAGAAGAGAGAAAGTTCCTGATTTTGTTTCTTGCTGTTCATTGGCGATGATTTACAGGTTGCATCATTTAACTGTACTAAATAGTCTGAGTCTTTGCTAACAAACTCAAACGGTTATTTACTCCTTTCCCAGGGGCTAATCCAATTTCCCTGTGTCACTTTACAGCCCTGCAGTGCACAATCCCCCGGTACAAAGTAGCAATCTAATTTGTGTCACCTGAGCCGGAAGAAGAAATCAGCCCTGATCGGAAACCGCTCAACCCCCGGGGAGGCATAGGGCGCGCACAAACAGGTACCACAGCAAAGCCCACCACGGCCTCCGCACTGGACTCAATTAAACTTCACCTTCCAGCGGAGTCTCAAACCACTGGACACCCCCGTTGATCCACGCGGTTACACGCACTCCGTCGTGGTGTATGGTGCGCACTTTCTCGCAGAAAGAAAATCCATCTCTTTGCGCAGCTTTCTCCACTGCCGTGTGGTGGCAGTGTGCGAGTGTTGGTGCACCACCGTTAGCCAACTTCGGCACTTTTGAGGATTCCGGAAACTGGAGATAAATGGGCGCGAGTACCGCAAACGCAGCCCATCGGGAACAGGGACCAGGGGACAGGTTTAAATCGATCCGGTGCGCGCTCGAGATTCCCGTAAATCGCCCGTAAGGAAGGTGTGGTTTCGGCTGGTGTGTGTGTGTGAGTGTGTACGTCAGGATACTGGCCCTGGCCTCCGGATATAGCGGCAGACACCTTGGTGAAGCCCTCGACCTTGTTTAGTTTGCTGGGAGTTGGTTTTGGCTTTATGGTAAGCTCGCGAGTGCGCTGAAAACGGAACGGTCTTGCGGTTTCTGGGGTCCGTCGAGAAAGCTCCTGTCTTCTTGGAGGGCTATTGCACACACGCACACACTCACACACACACATAGCACATCGATCAGTAATGGGTTGATGTTCAATTGAAACCAGCTTCAATAAAGTACCACCAAATTATGCGCGTTCCATAAGTCACCAACGCCAAGGAGCCGGTAACGATCCACACGATCAAGTGATCATTCTCGCTCGAGTCAATAGCGACTTGGAGGATGATTCAGGGATAAAGAGGCAGAGAGCGGACCTAATATCGGGCTGGGCGCACTAGAACAGCAATTGTAGGTGAGCTTGAGTCAGTTGCCAAGAAGCACGCGATCTGTGGCCGATGACTTTGCATCTGTGGCCAGAATTGCAGTTTGCAAGGTGTGCTCCAGTGCGAAGATCGTGCAAGTGGAAGTTCTCACACAATTGGGATCTCTGGAGGTTCCACTGAGAACCACACGGCACGGCCTCAGTACGCCCTCCAGCGAAAGCCTCTGCTCGTTTGTGCGGGCAAGAAAAATGCTCATAATAATAGCCACAGCTAGTCAGAGGGCAGTTGCAGGAGTCTATCAAAAGGTGATGCTGTACTGGGCACTGGGGTTTCCACCACGGGGGGTGTATGTTAATGCCCAAGAAGAAAGAAAAGGAAAAGAAGCGAAAGCCCTGATAGGGCAGAGAAATTTGTTTACGCTGTGCTCAGGTGAACTATCCAGATCCGCCACCAACACCAACACTACCACCACCACCGCCAACCGTAATCATGAGCGTCTTGAGAGAATAATGTTCTACATTCACGGAACGCCAACCGTAGCGTCTGAACGGCCCAGCACTAAACTAATATGAAAACGCCACATTTTATGGTTATTCATATTTTGCGCTCTAGATGAGGCTCTCCGCTACCTCGGCGCGCAGAAGGTTAAGAGCAGCGAAAGAATTGAATTTTAACAGCCTCCATTGCTTCCATTGCTTTTGTGGTGTGGAAATTGGTGCACTGGCTGAGCTCTAACGGGGAAGGTGGATGGAGCAAATGAGACGCTCGAAAGCGAATTCTAGAGCGAACGAGGAAAGATAAATATTGTAAAGTATATGCTTAGCCATGGGTATAATGTGGAAGAAATTGAATACAAACAAGCGACGAACCCGGAGGGGCAACTTTCTGGACCAATCTGACTGGTACAGGGACGAACTGACGGGCTGATGGACGGATGGTTGGGCTCGGGATTGGGTCTGGTGTGGTTTATATTCTTGCAGCATTGCTTTACATCTCCGCCTCCTCCGCCATTTACCGCACGTAACACGATCACGGCACTGAGTATCGGTTGCGTTCTAGAGCAAACTGTGCCAAACCGAAAGAGGGCATTGCTTACCTCTCAACCGATCGATCGGGTTATTGTTATCGGGCGAACATTAGGGGCTCTTTAATCCCGCACGCGAAAAGCGGCCAAGCCAAGGGCTGCACGATCCGCACCGAGCACGCTCCATAATTGAAGCACGGGCAGGTTGGTGTGCTTGGGCACCGTTACAGAAGTGTGTTTTTCTCTAGTCTTTCTCTCTCTCGCTCTCTCTTTCTCAAAAGGCGTTCCGCTAAGGGCGCCTTCTACCGTTTCGACGGGGTAAGACCCATCACGAAGTGATTAGTTTGGTAATTAAAGCTAACATCTTACTTGCGGGATCTTGTGCACGGCACTGCAGGTTCATTCTGCCGCCTGCCTGCTTGCTGCCACTTTTGTTTCACTTCCAAAAGGGATCCTAATTGATTATTCAGCGCTTTGGCGCTCACGAACTCCTAAGCCGGGCGACGTTTGGATGCCGAAGGACAAGAGCATCTCCAGCCGCACCGCGAACGAATAACGGTGACCGATCGATTGGATCGGAAGCGGGAGTTTTGGGAAGGGGGAATGCAAGAGTTGTTGCGGGTGTGTTGGAAGGTTTGAACAGTAAAGTTTATTGAAATCATTCGCCAGACACGCTCGACAAATAATGGTGGGAAAGTATTTGTACCGTGGCGTGAAAGTTCTCTATGTCTTGGGAAGGTTAATCAAAGGCGTTTTGTAGAAAGGAGCATATGACAAGAGTTGTAGAAGGGTTATGTTTGGTTAATGGGGCATTTTTGTGTTTGTTTTATTTTTATGAAAAGCTTGTTTTGAAGTTTATTAATAAAATTGACTATAAATCCTCACATAAAAATGGAGTAAGTATGAATGTTCGAAATGCATTTCAGGAAACTTGGAATATTATATCAGTCTTAGTAGTCTTACTTATCGCAAAACATTAACCATATTCTCTTTTACATCAATCAGTTATTATTCAAAACAGATTCACCATACTCTTCAATTTGTCGTTACAAATTCTATTTAGTATCGGGCTTGATAACATTATTTTAACTATTTTGTGTGTTCATCCAACGAAACCTTCACCCTTCAAAACAAAACCCGCTCTTTAACCCACCAAAACACCTGGTAAGTGCTTCGAAGGGCACGAAGAATGTAGGTCATTGCAAGTGCATCACATCCACCGAAAGAAATTACATCGAACCGCCAAACACAAGGCCCCTTCCCACCCGCACCGGACCAGGCACCTTAATCCAAGGGCGGTAATTTCGCTCAATTAGTGCAAAACATTTTCCCACAACAATCAGCTGATCGAAGGCGAATCGAGCGCATCGAAGCGGGTGTAAGGTTTGCGGGGCACGGTGATGGCGCGTTGGCGGACACAAAGTAAAACCTCCGACCCGACAAATGCTCGTGTGGCAAGTGAATGTCTCTCGCCTCGCTCTTCGCCCTTCGTGCGCTTCGGGTTTAACCCGAACGGTGCACGGCGAACTGCAACTAGAACTGCACTGTTTTGCCTTGCAGCTGCACTTGCTACACTTTGCTGAATCTTCGCATCGGTCCATGGGGAGCACACAGGGCCTCGAACTAGCTCCTCACGCTGAGCAGCGCAAAAGCAGGCGAAAAAACACTGAACTGACTGATTTAAGAAGATAATGCTCGCCGGTAAAGGAGCAGAAAAAAGCACATTTCACAGCACTTTAACCTTATCCCTTCGCGCTTCTTCCGTTCGCTTCGTGGCACCGCTCTTCCGCTTCCATTTGAGATACACTCCACCCACCCGCCTCACTCTCTCACTCTCGGTTGTCATCCATTTGGCCATGGTTTATGGCTTCCATCGTTAGCATCGCGCTTCGCGGGACCATGGATTCGGCACGGATTCGAAACGGTTGTTTTTGCAGCATAATGCAGCGGGTCGGGTTTGCGCTGGCTGGCTGGCAGGTGGAAAAACACAGCGGCAAAGCGTACAGCATCTGCATCCCTTCCGCCCGCCCCATTCCGTACACACTGTGACTGTGAAAACACGCGAAACAAAGTGCAAATAATTTAATTTGAAGCACAATTCAAAGCGCTAAGCCGGCTGAGCTTTGCGAAGGTGGTTGCGGTTGCGGTGTAAAGGTGTTTTTAAAGCGTTTGAATGTGAGCGCACAAATGAGGAGGAGGAGGAGGAAGGTGGCAGAAGCAGCAGAAGAAGAAATGCATTAACATCGATCGTGGCTAATCAACCGTGAGAGAGTTGGGCTGTTCGGTTGTAAAGCCTTAGTAAAGGAGCTGTGTAATGGCAAAGAAGTGCAAAAGAGCTAGCTAATAAAACATTCCCAACCGAAATAAGTAAATAAAATTATTTCATTGTAGTTCTATTACTAGTTTTGCATGATAATCTTTGTGTGTATTATTTTATTGTTGCCAAAACAATCAAGTTAAAAGCGCAATCTACACATTGTTTGCAATTCATTACCTGTGACATATCGGTGAATTATGACGTTTGATTGTGCGCAGAACGTTAAACGAATAGCTTTTCCGCTGGAATGTTGCTCATTAACGGCTCATCGATTCCCCATTGAAGCGTTCCGCACACAAACATCTCTTAGTCATGCTCAACAATGTTTGAATTTCGATTATGAGCGTAAACATGATCATACTCGATTCTTTTGCTTGTTTCCTTCCCTCAACAGTCGCTAGATTCAACGCAGGACTAAAGAAAAAAAAAACAATAGCGATTGTAGCGATTGCATTTCCACCAACCGCTCTTGCGATTCTCTTATGCATTGCTTTGAAGCTTGCGAATCCACAGCCCGGGACGTGTTGATAGCCAATGATGCGCTTTAAATGTGTGTACTTTACACCGGCCGCCGAGACATCGACCGAGCGCTGCAGCGTTGCAATGGCGGCGATGATGGTACCACTGGCACTACAAAAGCGTTAAATTATTGCGAATTATAGAAATAAATATTTTCCTTTCCGTTTTCGGAGTGTGCTCAGCTACTTCCCCCCCCCCTCCTGTAGGATTCTCCGCAGAGGAAAACACCGGGAAGATTTCAAAGCCGACGGGCCGGTAGCGAAGCCAATTGGTCGGTCCATCCATCGGTCGACCGATTGATAAATGCAATTGAATGATGATTGTACTTGCGGTGTGGAAAAGAGCAAAGTGGTAGTTTGTTCTCTGCTGAAGCAATATATGTATGTGTGTGTTTGTGTGTACAGCTCTCCACCAGCAAAGCGAATCTTCCACTGGATGGTTTTCCTCCTCCAAACCCAAAAGGGAAGGAACCCTGGGTTGCATTGTAATAAAATGTATTGAAGAGAACATTTCGCTTGATAGGTACATGTGTTGTGGCTGGCCCGGGAGCATGGGAGGATGAGCATTAACGGCGAGTCATCGTACCCCGCGCATCGGGACAGTGCCCGATCGTCGGAGCCAGGGGGCAAACTGATGGTGGAATGATGAAGTTCAAGTGCAATGTTTCACACGACTCGTGACACAGAGCCGGGCTGTTTAAGGCAAGGGGACACTGGAAGGTACTACAGGGTGGGAAAGGTCGTTGCTGTGGGGGGGTGGGTAATATAAGACGAAACGGTAGGGAATCAGTGTATGTTTTGTGATTAGTAGTTAGTTAATCTTGTTGCTCGGCGGTAGGACACGCGGTGAGCACCCATTCTCACACGGTATTTTGCGGCACGCGGACTTTCTGTGTCAAGTACGAAGAAAAGCCGTGTGTGCGATGGTGGGGTGCGGTTTTGCAGAACGAAATGACCATTGCATGCCCGGTTCGCGGAGTCACCCAAACGGACGGAGCACGGAACGGGAAGAACGATGAACGACGCTGCCACGACAGTAATTCACTGGCAGCGGGCGGCAAAAGCGAACCGAAGCTCATTAGAGATGGGAAAAAGCGCTAGCAGTTGGAGGAATTGAGCTTCCCGGTACAGGTGGCAGGATCCAGGTGGCAGCAGCTCAGTCGAATGATTTCGCTCGCTAGTTGATGGGTTTGATGTGCTGCCGAATGGGTTGTTTTATTAGCGGTTTTTTTGTATTGAGTGCTATTAAATTGCAAGCGGGTAGGGAAGGGGAAGGAGTGTGGAGTGAGGACGGTTTGAAGCTTACCGTGAGTGAGTGTGTGCAAGTGACGTGTTAGCAGTCACGATTTAATGATTCATTTTGTCATCGCGTGGTATTATTGTTGCGGTTCGTCGCTTCTGATGAAGTCTTTTGTAATCTTTGTGCTTGTTTTTGCTAAAGAGTGCTTTATTGGAGATGTTTTTTTTTAAATAAAACTGTGCAACATTTTATTGGTAGAAGTATATTGTAGTAACGATCGGAAGATTGGGTTTGAGTTATGTAAGTCCTATTATTATCAATTAAAATATTAAAATATATACGTTGACAGAAATTATTTGTTCAAATGGAAGAATTAGTCACTCAGAGCTCTAAGTTTTGATGCTTATATGATTTGTAAAAACAAAATGATTGAAACACAGCTTTCAAAGACTATTTAAGAATCAAATATTATTTGATAACCATGTAAATAATGTGTATATAAGCCATCAACATTCATCCCTCCGAAACGAATTTCGAGCATGTTTCAATTGGCATGTGTGTCTTCTTCTTCTTCTTCTTCTTCTTCTTTGCGTGCTAACACTACAACACTTCTCACCAATAAAAAAGATGAGTTAATTGAGCATACAGTCAGGTTTCGTACGTCATTATATGTATCGTGTTCCATCAATCATCGCGAAGATCGACTGGCCCATCTTTAGCTCATCGCACACACACGTTCACGCATATCACAATAGAGGAAAAGTATTAGAAAAAGATATGTGTGCCCACCATAAAAAAAAACCGCCCGAGCAGAGAGTGAAAGACTTATTAATCCCTCAAAATCAATTCATCTTCAAAAAACGGCTCGTTAAAAACCGCCCCAAGGAACCCCAAAACGCACACTCTCCGTGGCACTTTCGATTGATCTGCTAATTAGTTCCGCTTATCAGACCACCAGGAGACCGCCAAGGTATGTGTAGTTCGGCACGGCATGCGCACCATGCGCACATGAAGATTCGTGAGAAAATTTTGATATTTTCGCCAATCGATAACGAGCATTGAAGAGCGAAAGATCCGGGAAGCAAAAAAAAAAACGGCAAAAAACGGGCACGACAGTGCTAGAAGAAGATGCTCACAAACGCATTGCAAGTTTCTTCTGTGGTGAAAGAGACGAAGAAAGAGATGGTGTGCAAGAAAATTAACAACCAATTGGTGTACCCCGGTACACCTTTTCCCACTCTTCCATTCGGTCATTCGATCAAACAATAAGGCAAAACAATAAATCGCTGCAAACGAAATCATTCACCTGTTACCCAATAAGCGTTCACCATTAGCGATCGCAATGCTCCTCGTGTGGAGGAAAGTGAGTGTGTGTGTGTGCAGGCGCTGGTGTTTCAGCGATCTAATCTGCACTGATTACAATTGATGCTACATCGCAAAACGAGCAGATGAGGCAAAGGGTCAAGCGAGGAGAAGCAAAGCAGACAGAGAGATAGAGAAAAAAAAGAAACGCTAACAAGTTAATAATCTTTATATAATTACGCGCATGAAATTCATTACAAAACACAGCACGACCTCGGAGCGCTCGGAAAGCATGATGGTTTCGTATGTTTTTTTTTTGGGTTTGCTTTCGAAGGGCATTGATGAGCTGGGAAGCATCTCTCTATCGAAAGGTGAGAAGAAACGGGATCTATGCCTGCAGACATCGTCCACCGCACCACATATTGTGGAGGTCGTCGTCGTCGTGTGGTACACCGTGTGGAGCTGCCCCGTAGTTCGCAGGCGATGTCGAACACGAAAATCCATCACCGCATCCGTCCGCATGCTCGAACAGTTACTCTCACTTTTCGGCTTCACGGTCCGATTGTTTTCTTCGATGATCACTTTTGATCGACGGGCCAGTGCACTGGTCTGGTGCGGTGTGAAGATTAATAGATCGCCGTACGCGTTGTTCTCGCCGTATGCGATCGCATGGAAGCATCACGGGGTAAAAGGTTCCCTGTCGACCGCTGCCAGTGAAAACAATGAACAGCTTGATTTTCACGCACGCCAGGGTGAGTGGAGAGTTCACTTGCGCGTGTGCATGCCCCCGAACCATCGCTCAAACTAATCAGTCCGCGCTGATCAACCGATCCGGCCCGGTGCACAGTGACCCGGTACACGGCGATCTGCGGTGATGTAAACTAGTTCGCACCGTCGCATCGTTGAAGCGAAAAACATCAACGCCATCAAAACAACGAACACTCAGCTCGAAAAACGCGGGGCCAAACAAAAGCGAATCCCGAAAAAAACACAAGTCACCCCGAGGGGGGGGGAGGCGAACACATAGTGTCCAACAACGCTGTCTGGCACTGACAGTGGAAGAACACTTTCCACTTGTTCGCTTGGCGTTGGATGTGGCTCGCTGGTGGATCTAATTGTTTATCCACACCTTAAGCACAACAGGTCGGCCAAATCCCTTGCGAGCTCGCGGGCCAAAGCCTGGTGCCATTTGACAATTATTCATTTAGAGGATACTAATTCGGCGTGTAATCTTGTGACGCCCTTCGTTTTGGCTTCTCCGCCTACCTGCGGGGTGGAAACAAGTGGAGAAGGATCTCCTGTTTTTTTCCCAGAGGCCACAGGTTGATGGGTTGGGGCTGTTTTCGTACTTTATTTCGTTGCCCAAATCCTGTGCCCGGTGCCGCAGCGCTGTGTGATCAATCGTGACTGTTCGCTTCATTTGGTAGGCGTTGTCTCGGAGGGGGGAGCGAATACACCGGCACGGAGACAATCCCGTCCGAAGAGGCGGCCGCCAAAGGCACGAAGGCACGCGGGACTAAATTGATTTTTAAGTATTATGTTTTCTGTCACAACGGGTGTTGTTGCGGGCGATGATGAAGCGCCGGTGAGAACTCGGCCGTTGTGGCGGGCTCGTTAGAGAGTGTGTGGATAATTAATTTTGCTTTCTCTGCCCCTTTGCGGTCTTGGTCCGCGAACTCGATACGCGATTGGAGAAATCTCTGCACCACCGATGGGTGTGATTGTTTTAAATCATCCGTTAATTGTGACAGGTTTCGAGGGGGTAATATATTGTTGGTTGCTGGTTAGGCTTAAAATTGATTGCCTGGATTATATATCTTGTGTGAAAACATACTAAGGCTGGACTAGATTGTTATGATTTAGTCCTATCGGTAAAAAAAGTGCCATAGTGTGTAATAAAGCAGGTTTTTGGACTTCCAAAACATAATCGCCAGATACAAAGTATACGATACAAAACAAAGACCTGCTTTACGTTTCCCACACGATAAGCAAGTGTGAAGACAACTGTATTTATCATTTCAATGTTTTGGCACAAGTGGAAAAACGAAACATACAACACATTAAACTTGCCTCCATAAATCATGCTAATTACACGCTCGTCATGCATCATGTTCAGAATAATCCCCACCAAAAAAATCACATAAACCGGGAATACACGGTCCTGATCCAGTTCTCACAACCAAAAGCATCTACCTTCGCTTCACTCCAATAATCATAAAGACAGGTTTATTCGTCACTCGGAATGGTACAAAGTTCGCCGAAACGACGAAAAACACAGGCTCTCCGGTGAACGACCGCCATTTCATCCCCTGGTGGGGTCTTGTTGACACCACTTGTTGACAATATAATTACGAAACCGTAACATCTGTCCGCGGGTGGAATATGATAAAGCAAAAGGGGAATTAAAAATCGCTTGTTCTCACCGTTCACCGGATGAGTCATCGCGCGAGCTCGCGAAATCGTAATGAAAATGTAAGAATTCATCTGCCCCAACAAAAGAAAAAAAAAGCTCTATTCCACACAGCATCATCCGTTAATCGTGTCGTATCGCTTCAGCCTTATAATGTGCCATGTTTTACGATGTGTTGCCCTCGTCGGCAGAACTCCAAAAAGCGAACCAGTTTGCTCAGGGGAAGAAAAATGTGTCGCCATTGTACGTACGAGAACGATAGCGTTAGGGCGGTGGCGTCAGCGCTTCTAAGCGAAACCGAGACAAACACGGCTTTAAGCCAGTGTGTATTAATAATTCTGGAGATAAAACGTTCATGTTCGGCTCAATTAAGCCAACCGCTGGCCAGCCGGGAGGGTAAATTAATCAAACGTGGCGCTCTGTGTTTTTGGTGGTGGCTCATCTGTGGCCATCGCTTTGAGACACCGACCATTGAATGGAGCAGACTTTCCCTTCGATTTTGTGTGTGTACGTTTGGGCATTGATTAGTGTTTGGAGCAAAGTTTCTCATGCTGCTACAAAGGCGGAAGCATAGTGCACGAGCGTGTGCACGCTTTACACGTGCATGCGTCATGCACGCGCAGCACACTGGTCCATTGGGAAACGTGGCTGTTCGACATCGACAGGTGAGAAAGAAGCGTTCGTTTGAAGATGAGGGATGCACGACGCGATACGTTCCCAACATGCAAAAACGGGGGCCTTCCAGGATCGGTGTCCCTCGGGTGCGGGCTTAAATGATTTAATTTCTCCTGGGAATAGGAGTAATCGGTGGAGGAAGCAGCTAAAGGGCCCGCAACGAGCGGTTGGGTGAATTTCACGCGAGCTCCACGCGCTTGCGTCCACGACCTGACCTGAAAGTGGACAAGCACTACACTGTGTGCGGAATTGGAGCATTCGTAGACGGCAGATACGGCTGGCTGAAGGCGCAAGATTTATGACGATAATTTTGTAATCACGAAGAGCGATTTTCTCAGTAGACTTGTTACAGTGCTTTTTTTCGACCTCACTTTGCCTGCTCTTTCGATTTCGATTTCGATGTAATACCTTTCCTCTCCACGCTTCCCGTGGATTGATTCTGATCGCAGTGAGTGTTTGGTATCATCCGTGCGCTTCCCGGCTGCCGTTCGGGCTTCACGTTCGTCCTTATTATTATTATTAATGCCTTCTTTGATTTGGAGAGCTTCCTCGTGTCCAGAAGCCTGGTTGGGAGAGAGAGAGGTCCCCAGGTCTCAGCGTATCGTGGCCGTGCATTACACTAATGAAACGTGACAGACTAATCAAAACCGTGCACCCCTTTGGAGAAGTTGGTCGGATCGATAGCCAATACCAAGCAGCAGCGGCGATTAATGCGGAGAAAGGACCGTCCGGCGACGACGACGATCCAAGCGATGAAGATGATGATAGAAGACGATCGAAACGTAAAATGATGTAAACAAAATAACGCTGCACAGCCTGTAGAGCAGGGCGTGAGATAGGGTGAAGTGAATGTAATTGGGTTTATTTTATTGCAAGTGAAAAAGCGCCCAACCACCACCACCAGTTGCACCATACGGTCACAGAAGATCAGGCTCCGTCGTCGAAGTAACATTCACTGACCGCTTTCTAATCACCCGGAATATGGAACGGTTTGGTGGCTTCAGCTGCAGGATGTGATAGGTGGAAGAGAAGGCAAGCAATGTATGCCCACAATGTATCATTCGGGATGAGGTAGTTTGATTGGATCAGTGTTTGATTCATCTTTTGGTGCTTTTACCCGTCTGGTAGCGTGTGGCGGACGACGACGACAACGACGACGACAACGACGACGACTCTATGGTCTAAGCTTCACATCACAAACGCGCGTGATCATGATTTATTTCTCCGAGCAGGACCGAAGAACTGTCATTTGTTTGCTGAGCCACAAAGTTAGCTTTGTTCGAAGCGGGCGATGCAGCTGGAGCCTGCGGAGGAATGAACAGGGTTTGCAACAATGGATAATGGATGGATATTATTAAATAATCTCTAATGATCTTAGGAATGAATGACCTGTTTTCTTTCTGGGTTTTTTGTTTCGTTATCATCATCCAATGAATGTTTTGTTCGTGAGGTTGCGCTTACGCAAATTGTAGACATAATTGGAAGGAGCGCGTTGTCTTGGGGAGTATATGACTGGGGGATTGAAAAACTATGCTATAATTATAATAATATCTTTGAGCATATGATTGTTTTTAAACAAAGATTATATATTTTCAACTATAAGGAAAGCGAATCATTAAACGTTCTGATCAGTATTTAACTGTTTTCTTATGAGCCAATAATATTCTGAAGCACTCTGCTCCACATCCCGTTAGAACAATTTATGCACCTCCAAATGAAAATGGCTTTCTTAAACGAACAGTATCAATACATTCAGTTGGCCAATAACTTCACCCGCTCGATCGAATCATAAAACGATACAGTGGTCAAACGACGGCAGGAAAAAGCATAAACACGCAATATTCCGCGGTGCCATACTGTTAATGCTGCTGTTTCGCACGACATGAAATTCCCAAAATTAATATAAGCCGAAGAGAGCGAAGGAAAAGGCTTAAATTCCAAACCAAACGGGTACCGGTCACCGAATCGAGATCGAGGGTCCGAGGTCAAAACCGATCAGAACGGAGGTTTATTGGTATTGAGTGCTTTACCATAAATTGCACCCGCACTCATGAGCGTGTAGAGCTCTTCATTTTGAGCCTGTTTTCTCCTGTACACATTTTGCCAGCCAGAGGCTCGAATGTTTGTTTTGCTGCGGTATTATCGTGCTGAATGAAGCGAAAAGCCTCTTTTGCCTTTTTAACGTGTGGACATTTGTTAAATCAGCATGGCGCAGCGGTAAAGGCTTCGCTGGAAGCCCGCTGCTCGTCCGTTCGAGCGGCCTGATGAGGTTAACATGAAGCGATTGAACCGGATTATGATTAAATTGCTCCGGTTTCACCCCTAGCGGGGGACGGTGGTCAGTGAGCGGTGAAAGCGAATTAGTATCCTGGTCACGGCACCACGTTAGTTTCCCACTCACCGGGTGCGCACAGGATAATGGAATGGGCACGTTTCGGGAGGCACATTTACATAACCCTTTAAATGAGGCACAATTAGGGGAGGGCGGAGAAGGGAAGATATTTTGGGATGTCTAAAGCTCTCCACGAGCCTGTGCTGCCATTTAGGGGTGAGCTACTTATTAGTGAACGTTTGCTAAATGTAGCTTAATAACTTAATTATGCGATGCTGATGATGGAGCTTTGAAGTGTTTAATTGAAACATAATCGAAGCGGGAAGCATTTTATAACCTTTTGTTCGAGTAAATCGAGAGGGAATGGTCATTTTATGGCGGAATGTAATTGCGCTTTCGGGTGTGTAATTATTCCATAAAAAGAGACATTAAAATATTTAGATAAAATATGCCTGTCTGCAATGGGCTCAATTGAAGCCGAAATAATAAAACAGTACTCTTCGGAAAGCACCTTTCGCGAAGTGAAAGCAAACAGATCAACATCAGGCAACAGTGTACAGAGCAAGCCATTCTTAACGCCAGTTTTCCTTCCTTTCTTTCACAACAAATCCATTCCGAATGGAACGGGCTGACGAAAAATTAGCACTCAATAATGAGCAGTAAAAAAAGAGCACCTAAATGCGCCCCAGCACTTCCACCCGACAACTTGCAGCGCAACGTTTCGAGGCGTCAAACAGCGAACCTCAACTCCGAACTTGGGACTCGACTAACGACGTGTGGCTAAAATTCGTGGCGCTTGAAGCATGGAAACGGCAGAAGAAGCGAAAAAGACAGCTCCATTTATCGATACAATTATCCCTAAATATCGAAGAACGGGTACGGGTCGGTGCGTTTGCAACGGTTGCATCGTGTTCCGATCGGTCGTACGATTCTTCCAACCATTTCCAATTCCATCGTTAAGCCATCCATACCGTACGGTCCCGCGAAGGTGGCAACGACGGCGATGATGATGATGATGATGATGGTCCTCGTTATGATGTTGATAAAATAAAAACATTCTCTTTATACGCGGCCCATCTGGACGCACGGTGACGCGGTGGAATGCACCCAGAAAGAGAGAGAGAGGGAAAGCGAGCAACAGCATACGATGGTAGCCGGCCTGGAGTCTGATCGAGTGTGACACTGGCAGGCGTTCGTGGCGTTCGAGGCGGACAAGCGGGCGCAAGGATGCACCACACGTTGCGTGGCTGTCGATATTTATTTAACGTTAAAGAATTATTGCTCTTAATTACGTCAGAACGGTGGAGTGGTGGAATGGAATTTGGAATTCCAGTCGCATAAAGGATTCCATCGTTAATTGTACGGCATGCGGCGTGAAGAGGAGCGGTGGCGTACCGATGTCCAAGGGTGATTATCCTTTCGTGGAAGGTCATCCAGGGGAAGGATTCTTGGTGGAATGCTTTACCAGTTGCTGTTGCTGTCCGTACGAAGAAGGATGACACGAAATTTGAATAATTCCGGTTTGGACATTCATTGTAGATAAATGCGTTGTAAATGATTCCAAGAAACCCTGTTATTATTATGCAGTAAGCTTCGGTATCATGTTTTTCGAACACCGTTTAACCGATCACACACGTTGTAATAGCACACCAAAAACCTACCCAAACTCGATCACGGATATTACCGATCCAACACAATACAGCACCCCAGTCGTCCGAATGCAATTTAGTGCAATCAAAGAGAGCATTGAACGCGCCCAGCGCACATGCCGCGTACTGCTGCTGCTGCTGTTGGTAGCGACTCCACACCCGGAAGCGAACGATGATCGATAAAAATCGCCTTGTCATAAAGATCCAATTATAGGACGCGAAAGGAATAAAGTTCAACCCGCAGCAGAAGCTGGAACGGGAGAAAACGTCATACATGCCCCGAAGCAAAATGCGCAGCAGTACCGAACAGCAGAGTCACCCAGAATGTCAGCGTGGCCTTAGATGGCGGGACCGTACCCGAGCGAACCCGCAATAATTAGAAACACATGACGCTCGACATCTGCAGCCGGCTGACAACGAGCGCGTGCTGCACGTAGGCGTGCAATGCGTACCGAGGCTCACCCGGACAACCCGCTACCAGGAAGAGCACCGGGACAACCCATTTCCCAACAAGGCAGGCACGGTTTTAGGGGTACGAGCATAACGAGCCAAAATCTTGACACCATCGACAGCATTAGGCTATAGCGGAGCGATGCTTGCCCAGAGCGAATGGTCAACTACCCGCACTACCCAGAACAAGTGGCGCCTGGGCAAACCATTTTCTGTGGACAATTAAACCTACGAACAACGGAAAACAGTTATAACAGGCTACGGTGCAGAATAAGCAGCCGGTTAAAATTCTCCGGAAGGGTCACGCACCATAAATAGCATGTTGTTCTGCGTCCCTGCTGTGTCCCTCCCATGTATGTAGCGAAGTGTCAAGTTTGCACTTGACATTCGACCACAGGTTCGCCCATGTAGAATGGTGTCCCGGGCTGCAACGCAGCCCCATTTTCGTGGAGCGAACCTGAAGGCGTTAGAAAAGCTAAACTAAGGCGTTTATGTAGACCACAACTTCCTAGAAAAGAACACGATATTTGGCCATTGCGGGCCGATCGTTCGGGGACCGATGTTTTGTCCGACAAGCAACCGAGCGACAACAAACAAATTATCCATCAGGAAAGCTGTATCTGACGCTTCCATAGGCGCATGTTTTGGAAAACAAATGTGCTCTCACACCCAGCACCGCACCAACGTGTCACAAGTGAAATCGTGGAAGAAACAATATTCCTGGGAAGGACACGAACGAGCGTGTAACTTTCGACACCTACTTCAAGTGCTCAAGCTGTGGTGATCTATGCCTCGCCAAGAACACATACACAAATACACACACATATATAGACGCCCTCTGTCTGCAAGATGAGATGAGTAGTAGGGGCTCGCGTAGGAAAAGCTCATAAATCTTCTCCACCGTCCGCCGGGCTCGATCGATTCGTGTAATATTTTAATTTCTTCGCGCTGCAAATGATTACGATCGACGTGTTGGTGCCCGGGACGCAAATGGGGCAATTCTCCAGTCCCTCTGTGGATCGAGGTGTGCGATACGATCACACCAAATCTATCGTTCCATCGATCCATCGGGCGAAACATCGTTTGCGATCCTCCGGAAAAGGACATTGCTTGTGGGGCGATACTATCGCGTGCTAGTGTCCTGTGAGTGATAGCAATCGACCGTACAGAGGGCGGCGGATGTGTGCACGTGTACTGGGACATTTCCGGTACGATCGTGCTGGGAGTGTTTGCAAACAAGGCACATTATTGAAAGGGTTATGGATGATGTACATGATCCATTTTAGAAAAGAAAATGAACACAATGGTGTAAAATAAGACCGCAACGCACACGCTCACCTGACCATTCGGGAAAGGTGTGCCCGTTGTGGAATCTAGTTCAAGATCTTGGTCAACTCCTCGAGCCCACCTCAAGCCAACCAATTGAGATCCGCAAATGTTCATATCTCACGCACAGCGCAGGCACACAAAAAGACGGAAAGCGATTCGCATGAAACCTCCGGCCAGTCTAGCCACCTCCATCGGAGCAAAGTCGTGTCATGATTTTCGAATAAAATAACATAATCTTCATCTAATTGTATAATTTTCCCCGTCCGCAAACCGATCCGGTTTTGCCTTGGCGGCAACTAGGAGATTTATTACCATTTCTCTTCCGTTCCGGAGCAAAACAGACTCCTCAACCCTCGATCGGTGGGGTTTGGTGACCCTTGCGAAGGGGACTCCCCTCTTGCAAGATAGATTTGCTGCGATCGTTTACCTGCAGAACCCAAAGGTATTGGAGGCTCTAGTTGCGATTTGTGATTCCGCACGCCTTTGCGAACGGCGGCCCTGTTTAGTGCACAGAAAAAAAGCCGCCAAATCGTGGAGATGCGACAAAAGATGCAATCGTGGAGAGCGGTTGTTGTTGTTGTGTGCGGTTAAAGAAAGCATGCGATAAACTTTGTGTTTGTGGAACGAACCTTGTCGGAACGGATCTTCGTTTGTTGTGCTGTTTGTCTTTTTTGTCGTTGTTGTGCGCTCTTCCCATGTCCATTTGGAGCAAAGAAATAGATCTTGCCGTATCTGTCGCGTTCACTTCCTTCTAGTTGCATTTTGCGTTTGAAAGGGATGCACGGTACTTGTGTTTGCATTGCAATGGCAAAGGCGCAATGCAGATCGTTTTGTAGGAAATTGTTGGAATAGCAGCGCCCAAAGAGTTACTGGGTTGGAAAACTTCAGCCGGCAGATAGGTTGATACATCGCCAGCTGGCGGCGGGAGAATGCAGCCGAGTCTTTGGAGACCGTACGTCTCCGAGTGCCAATATTGCACACTTGGCTGTGTCATGGTCGCATTGCACGCCCCGGAACGCTCCACTATCAATCGTTGAAGAGTGCAAATTTCACTCCCTTCCCGCTTGTTCGCTCAGCTACAACGAGATGCCTGCAGCATCTAGCGTCAAGTTGACGGGTGTATCGGTGTTTGGTGCAGTGTTTTCGGTGCAACTCTTCCCTACGATTCTCCATGTGTTCCCGTTTTTCTTTCCCAAACACACACACACACACTTCGGTTAAGACGGATGGACACATTTCCCTAGTTGAGCTGACAACGCGGCTACGACGACGATGGTGTGAGTACTATTAATCCATATCGGCACCGCTAATCCACGTCAAATCCGGAAACGAGCGACTATTCCTATCGCGAGGGTAGTAAAAACAGACATCTCCACGGACCGGCAGGGAGAGAAATGCTGCACCAAAACGGCGTCAAAGAGTGTGTGTGTGTGTACATCGCACACCATTGATGTATTTATAGGTGCAAAACGAAATGCCTCGGCCGGTGTGATGTGTATCGGTTGATAAAAGATTTGCTACGAGGGAAACCAATGTGCTGCGGGAAGCAACGCCACCTTGCAAAGCATTCGCAAACCCCTGTTCCCGGTTGACAGTGAGCGGTGTGTTGTGCGTTTTGCGCAATCCGTGCGCGGCTGAGGCCGTGCCACGCGGATGAAAGTACGCTCTGGGGGTGTGTTGTAGCGTTTGTAGCTGCATTCCAGGCGCAACAACGGTGCAGTAGGGCAGCCGTCCTGTTAAGCTGTTAACGGTCCGGTACCGTACCGGTGCAAAAACACGAGAGTGTGAGAGAGAACACACAAAAAAAAAACCCTTTCGCGAAGATTAATGTCGACCGCAGTTAGAGTGGACAGGTTGAACTTGATATTTTCACGCCAAGCGCTGACAGTGAAGAGCCAATTTGCAGCCGTTTGTTGCACGGCGATGGTGATGATAGCATCTGCTTGGTCGTATGCACTCCGGAGCAGGATGGCTGTGGGAGGTTGAAGCTTTTGATTTGAATGTTGTCCTGCACGAACGCCTCAGTGCAGGAAAATCAAATGTCATCTAACGTGTACGTGTGTGTGTGTTTTTTGCGAGCAAGGAGGACTTACGGCTGGCAGTACACTGAGCCCGCGGCCAGTAACGATTACAATTTTAATCGGATAGATAACATATTTTCTTTCTAATCGTGTGGGACGTTATTGGAACCATCGGCCGAAGGGATGATGTTATGAGTCGTTTGCGATCTGACGGCTATTACATAGCGTCGTTGGAAAGGGGTAGATTGACGTCTTATTGGTTTGGTGTCTAGGAAAAATGCGAATTGAATGCAGCTACTGAAAGACGGGTTTTAATAGGATTTATGTAAAGTCGTTTTTATGAAGTCAACAAAACCGGGTTAAACCTACTGCTATGGAGTGACCCCTTACCCAAGACTTTTAAAAACGAACGGCAGCCTTTCCCGAAATCACGAAACACCGATGACCTGACATTAACAACTGTCCCGCGATAGAATCTCGCGGATTATCCTAAACTTTGCATCTTTGCATCCCCTTCGTTGTTCGTTGCCGTCGCAAGCAGCCGGCAAAGCGTAGGAATCGCTCCAAACTGCTGTTGGTTTATCATACAATGTCGACCACTGGCAAAGGCCCCGTCTCGGCCCACTGTGCGCTCGCACGGAAGGAAGCCGGAATCTGACTCGCGAACAAATCGATGAAAGCTGCCCGATAATCCCTTGGCAAAAAGATCCCGCCGTAACCACAAAACCTACAAACGATGACCTCCCCCACCGCGACACCGGTACCGGTCGGCAGATTGGCCACAAACACACGGCAGGGGGGAATTTTCCGCGACCGGGCACGTACCTAGTACGACGGCAAAATTAACCCAGCCCGTTGGGAGTTGGGTTTGCGCGGAGAAAACAAATTGATTATCAGCATTCGACTAAATTTAGCCATTATTTATTGAAATTGACCGCTACTTCTCATCGATTGTGGACCGGGGGGCGCCCTGTCGATAGATTTTTGCCGCAGCAGCAGCAGCCGCCTCCGCCACCACCGTCGTTGTTTGTTGTGCAATATCTGCCCGAGCCATCAGTTTTCTCCGCGTGCGCGTAGACGCTTTGCGAAAAGGAAAGCGCCCGACGGACGCTGGCGGACTGCACTGTGGACAAATTACTCACCAGCTCACCGGGCAAGCGAATAGCCCCCATATAGTGCAGGAAAGGCTATCTGGAAGGTGGGACTGCCAGCAAAAAGGTGCCCCGTCGTGGATGCCGAAATGCAAACGGCACGGAATGTGGAGCCCGATGAGTGCTCAAAATCCATACGGCACGCCGTGGCGGGGAGTCACGGCTGTACCCGCCTAGTTTGGTGGCTTGTACACATCTTAACTATTGCACTTGCGGCGGTTCGAGGAAGCCTCCCGGCACGGCCGAAACATAAACAAATGGTACGTGGAGAGAGAGATCCGCAATAAAAGCTTGCAGGGTGCATGCAGACATACACACACACACAGCTGGGTATCATGCTGCGGGTGCAGTGATGACCTCTGCACTAGCGCACACGGGCGCGCACCGGTACTGCCCCATTACCCGGCCGAGTGCCTTCCGGACATTGCGAGACCCAATGCCCGGCATGCGCTTCTATCGATCTGACAAGAAGCTGGTAGTCACCGGGGGCTCGGTTCCAACGGGGTTCCGGGGAAGGTTCGCTTCCTAGATTTATCGATCGGTCGTCGCTTGTTTGTCTGCAATTGCCCGCCGGCTTCCACGATGCCCGATGCTGCGCAGTCCGATCATCCCGATGCGGCGGCAGCCGGTATGCGTTATTTGTTTTCTCTCGGACGCCATATCTCTTGACCGTCCCCCGCCCCAAACTCTCTGCTACCTCTGGAAAAGAGGCACCTTCGCTTCCGCAAAATTACTACCACAGCGCCACTTGTTCCGAGAATTCCACGCCAGTATGCGCTGATACCACTCTGACCACTGTGGTGACCCGGGAGGCCTTCATTTCACCTCCACCATCGACGGGCCGACGTGAGCGTCTTGTAGCGGTCAGCCTCCCAAATTGACTGCCCCCTCCCCCCCCCCTCCCCAACCAAGTCAGCCGCTTGTTCGGACATGAGCTTCCCGAAAAATAAAAATAAAATGGCCAGCGCAACCTCAACCAACCAATCCGGACTGTGTCTGTGGACGGTGCAAAAACGCTAAAAACAAAAGTACCCGGGTGACACAACACAACACGTATGGGCGACACAACACGTCCTCCTTCCCCCAAATGCGAAACTCCCGAAGGAGCAACGGCAGCCCAGCGCGGGGTGGCGAGTGTGCGAACGCGAGCGCGCGCGCGCGTTTGGGA
>VTWG01003405.1:0-33630 GCA_008817895.1 Anopheles fontenillei
ACATCGGGCGGCGCAATATGTAAACCTTAAACTGTTTCCGCCTGTCGCCATCCCCGCAACTGTAGGCCCCTGTATAGGCCCGTGGCCTGGCCGTCGCCACCGATGATGGATGGAAGTCGTAAAACAATTCTGAAGAACACACCACAACCTGCCCGATGATACTTCGCGCAAGTGCGTCACGCGTGGAAAGCCAGTTGCAACATTCACATACGCTCACGCATGGCGCGCACGGGAGGGAGAGTGCTGTGAATGGGGAAAGGTATGGCCCAGGTTCCGCATTAGCACGGTTGAATCATTCGTGTGGCGTGCTGTGAGCAGGCAGGGGCGATGCAGCAAACGATGAGATAGTGACAGTTGCTTTCATACGGGTTTTCTATGAATTATGTTGTTTTTTTGGGGAGGATCGTTCCACTTAACGTTCATTAAATTCATGTTTTTCCATTGCACATTTGTTTGCAACCGAGCTTTACAGGAGGTGACATTTGATGTGTGTTTTATAATATTGTAATGCACAATGTACAGTGCTCCTTTTGAATGAAGTGGAAGAACACAGCTTCCACTTCCGATCCCTTATTTTACCCTCACTGTGGAAAACATCCTGAAGTGATTCTCATGACAAAGAGCGTTTGTTTTATTTGTAAAATATGGCTATCTTGTCTTGGCTGTAATCTTTTGCTGAGCACTCGACTCGATAGTTCAAGACAAGCACAGTTAAGCACACACACACAGAGCCCTCTCCTACCCTTGAGCGCTCCTGCAAAGCTAAATTACAATCAGCTCAGGTCTAGTAGACTAATACACACAACGAAGCACGCGGGTCGCTCTGTCCTTACAAAAGAACGCCAAAGAACATCTTTCACTGCGCCAAACTTTCCACCATCCACCAGCTTACAACCAACCGTCGAAGGTAAGGTAAAGATAAAATTATGACTTCCAGTCCCCCTCGGTCTTCTTGCACGGTGACATTCATCATCGCAGGATATTCGAAGCACACGCACAACCTACTGCTGTATCGCTTTGCCGTGCGCGATCATACGCCGCTTGCTTGCGCTTAATTGCGCCTTCTTTCCCGTTTCACAATTTTCCCCACCAGCATGGCCTGCTACTGCTGTTGCTGCTGCTACTGCTGCTGTTGCTGGTGGTAGTTGTGGCAAAACGCAACCATACGCTTTTTCGCAGGGCAGGGGGCTTACTTGTGTAACGTGACGTGCTGCATCACCGGAGGAGCTGGCGCCCAGTCGGCCTTTATTTAAAAATAATTTTTAATTTACCAACCGTATCAAAAGCAGTTAGAGGTGAATTATTACTATTTTTCTACTTGCCGGGGTTTTGTGCGAAAATAAAATAGGGAAATGGCCCCTGTCGGAAACGCTACAGGGAAGGGAGGTCCCCTCACACTCTCAATCACAATCCGGTGTTTTAGTTGCGTTAATTCCCTCGGTTGCCGGGTTTTTTTCTCTTGTTCTTCTATTCGGTTTTCCATGTGTATGTAACGAGACGAGGTTCGGATAGACGGTTGGATAGGGCCACTTGCATTGTGCCACTGATACGCGTAACAACATAATTTTTATTGCATTTCTGCCGGCCGCCGCACTGTGCATTGTGTGGCGGGCCGGAGGATATTGATAGGATTATGACAGTAAGGTTATGATTTACTGATGGTTGAATCATGGTTCTATCATTTACAAACTATTAAAAGCGAATAGGAGTGGGGTGTTTAGGATTACTGTAGGTTTAGTAGTTTTTTCAAAGCATAAATATGTATGTCATACTTGGAAAGTTTTTCCTCCGTTTATTTTTGACACTGTTCATTGCAGTTTCCGTCCCAAAACATTGAGTTGATTTGAACTAGTGAGATCACTTGACAAAAAAGTTTTGTGATTGCATTAAACTTTTGATTATTTTACCTTAGAATAGTTGCGTAAATATGAAGAATTCTCTTAATTTATGTTACTTGCTGTCTTCTTTGTTGGTAAGCTTTAGTAAGTTTAGTTCTTTGCTGGTAAGTACAAGTAAGTTTTCCTTTAAATTTTCCAAAATTCTATCAAAAAGGAAATAAAAACTCATTAATGGATATTTTTTCTTAATTTTTTTACAATATTTTTCTTGCTCAACATGAAATTTTTAAATATTTCTTTTCTCATTTTTATCTCATCATTTCATCATTTTTATTATTTGATATCTGGTATGTTTGCCAAAAAAAAAAAAATTAAATTCTCAGCTTCACGATCATACTTAATGTTTTATTCATGATTTTTGTTATTAAACATTTTCTAAGTATGTTTGAAGTATTAGGCTATATAGTTTTAAAAATATCATTAAAATAGTTAAATAATAGTGTACAATCTATATTTATTCATAAGAAGAAACCCTCCTATACCCAAGCGTACAACAGCAACAGCTTAAGAAAGAACACGTGACTCTGAAATTAAGAAAATATTACTTTCATTACCGCCAAAATGGAACAAAGTGTATTTTACATTGTCGCCACCGAAAGCACACAAAATCCTTAGTTGTTCAATACACTAGTTCCACTTGCGATCCACTGCACCTCTATGAACCTCTCTCGTCCAGCTCCCGGCAACTTATGTGTCACTGCCACCAAATTTGTGACACTGTGTTGAGGCACTGCAAAACAGGGTTTCTTCCCAAGCCCCATGAGCTGGCCAAATTCCGAGTTGTCCTTCGGCAAAGTTTACTACTAGTTGGCGACGGCGACCGGCTGATCTGTGTCTTACGTGCTGTGGTCCATAATTTATTCTGTCAGCTTTTCGCCGGTACAAAATTTAGACACAGAGAAAGAGAGAGAGAGCGAGAGAGGCAAGTAGGGAAAAAAACAACGCCATTAGTGTGTGAGATCCTACTGTCCTGTGAGCAGTATTCCTTGATTTACCATGAACATAAAAATGATTTATATTTGACATTAAAATAATGCACACATACAAACCGTGCAGCGAAATCCCCGGCAGCACCGTCAGCCCACGGGAACGTTTGGGAGGTTCGGTAGGTTGCGGCTTGTGTGTGGTCTGCAGCAACCACTGCAGCAAACGGTGGCATTGGACAGTGAAGACGCGCGAATCCGTCACAGGATATTGTTCAAAGCTTCCAGAACACGAATTGTGGTGTGGAAAGTCCACAAAGTAAAGAAAATGCAAGCTGTGTGGGGTAATTAAAATCGTTTCTTTTTAAGTTGCGCAGGGAGGGTATGAAATTCTTTTACATAGACTGACATGAAATATGTAACAGGATTAGTATAACTGCAAACAAGGCATTACACCTTAAATTAATCTATAATTTAAAAAAAATCCTTTCACAATCCAGAGATATTTGTTGATATCATGAATATTGGCATACAAATAATAGAAAATAAAGCTGAAATTTTAGCACTTAATGTAAAATAACTTCCCCATTACTTGTTATCAACTTGCGGATAGAACACTCATTTCAAAATATACATTTTTAACATAATAATACTCTTAACACCCCAATCGAGATAAAACAGAAAGAGAAAGAAAGATCCAAACGGCGTACCTGCTCCCAACCCCCATCGTGCAATATTTCGTCAATCACTCAATTTTATCTCTTCGGGTCGTTTGGGACACGCGCTTTTTAATGACGATCCCTTTTCTGTGCTCGCCCGAAGTCCCCTTGCTGGGCCGTGAATGTGTATTATTAATCTGAAATTACGTTTATTGCCATTCACATCCCTCAGCGGGTCTCAACGGACCATCGTTTGCCCGGCGAAAGCGAAAAGGGGTGTGTTTCGTTTGGTACAATTTTTATGCCGAGCATTACATGCAGGGAAAAACTGTTTAAGGAGGAGAGAGAGAGAGAGAAGAAGAATGAGGATCTCGGTAGTGATCTTAACAATTGATATTTCCTGAGCATTGCAAATGGGGATTCTTTCCCTCAAGTGCCGGAGATTAACAGGTAAATGAAGCAAACGTTTTAAAATCGCAGGTGTTAGTACACCATTAAACAATCGTTAGAATGTGGCGGGTAATCATCATCATTAGAGCGTATTTTGTGCATAAAATACCGTTTAAAAAGCTGTAGTTATGAATAAAATACAAATTGAAAAAAGTTCTAAAAACATTTAAAAAAAGTCCCGTATCGAGTAAAACATTAATTTAAAGAAATTTAACACCATTTTCAAACAATACATAAACCGCAAAACTGTCATTTCAAACTAAACTAACATTCAAATCACACTAACGTCAAACACAGTACTCTACACAGATAATACGGTTTCCAATAGCAACACAACCAACACAAGCAAAACTTTCACACATCACACAAGTGGCTCGCCTCTCCCGCCTAATGGACTGACTGTTCGCCTTCTCAGTGTGTACCGAACACAGCGCATTACGCAAACTTCCAGCATTCAAATCTCCTCCTGGTTCGACACATCCAACATGCCAGAACTGTACCGCCTGTAAGTGGTGCCCGGGGCGCTTGTGATTTATGCGTTCGTTAGTGATAAGTGGAGAAAGCAAAGCGACGGAAAAGCAGCCGACGAAGAATGAAAGACATGCCAGAAAATCCACAGTCTACAATCCAGAACCAAAGGATTTACCCGACGTAAGTAGCTTGTGTAGGTGTGTAGCTCGCTGGCAGGCTTTATTTGGCTGGCTGGCTGGCTTTTGCGCTTTCCCAACCATACACAGCTCAAATCAAATGTCTCAATGCCTACTGGGAGTGGTGGTACAGGGTGCAATATGTACAATATATGACACAACCATTAGAACCCGGTGTCTGGCTATTCTCAGTTCTCTCTCTCTCCATTCGAACGGGAACCGCCATCAACCGGGGGAAACTCCCACCAAACAACATAAAAAAGGGCCTTAGTGAAGAGGCATAATTTACCGCGGCACGTCATGATTATTTGGTCATTCGCAACATGACACTTCTTTGCTTCTTTGACACATGGTTTTTCATGCAGTTGGTGGTACAATAAAAAAAAGAAATCTCTACAAAAAGTAAAAAAAGTATAAAAGTACAAAAAGTATAGAAATACACATTGAAAAATGCTCAGGCAAAAGCAATCTGAACCTCTACCACCACCAAAGAGCTTTCATAGTCCCGTTTCAGTTCGGTAACAGTTTCACGTTTTTGACGACAAAATCGTTTGGCCGGGGACCCCCGCTCTACACACACACACGCAAACGGTAGTCTAGCAGGCGTGTATGATTTATGGTGAGCCCTCATGCATGGCTGTTATTATTTTCATATTTCTGTTCGGGGTTTTGTGTACTCTTGTGCTTTACTCCCATGTAGATGTATAGTTTTCTCTTTTTTTCTGTTTTCTCATCCTGCGATTGCGATCGACATTGAATCGTTACAAATGTGCAATTTATTGATAGAAAGCCCGAGAGAGGGGTCGAACAGTTCCTCGCTGGCACCAAAACTGCACCCAGAGAGGAACTGCCGGTCACAATTTCCACTTTCCTTTGCAAACGTTCCTGCTATGACTTCTTTGATTTCCCCGCGCGCACGTTTTGCCACCGTGGTGTGATCTTTCCAAATGTTTGAGTTGTTCCACTTTTCGCATGCTGCGATGGTAACGAAGAGTCACTTGCCAAAACCGTCCCTATACGATCACACACAGTCTCTCGCTCTGTCTACCTTTCTCTCTCTCTCACACACGCGCGCTCTTTCTCACGTTTTTTTCTAGAGCAAATTTTTTCCCTCGGCAAACATTTTCCGAACCCGATTTTTACTACACTCCTATAATGTGCAATAATTCATTGACACATGAAAGATGGGATTTGAGTGGAGTGTGAACGAAAGGAGAAAGTGAGTGATGGTGTGCGAATGTGTGTGTGTGTGAGTGACCGGGGTGCAGAAAAGGAACTGAGAGGGACCATGCAAGGACCTCCGTTCTACTTCCAGTATCTAGACATGTCGAGGCCACTGCCAGGGCGACCCGTATGTGCGACCTGCTGCTGCTGCTGTTAAAGGAAGAATGCATGTGCTAATGCGAGAAAGTATGCATGTGTGAGTGTGTGTAAAAAGAGGAAAGTGCCAACAGATCTTGGTTTGATGGTGGATGAGTAAAAAAAAAGTGGTAATAAATTATGAAAATGTTATAATTTATATCTTCTCGATTAATTCTATTTAAAAAGTTCCCTTTTTTTGTTCGCTTCCCTTCTTCGACCCTGCCGTAAAGGCGAATGGCACTAGCAAACTGGGAGAATGAGCGATCGGTTTCATTGGAGAAGATTTATTTACGGTTTTCGACGCGAGCACACTCTCCGATGTGCGCCTCAACCACTGTCCGCCCGTCTGCATGGATGAACCGATGCTCTACGTACGTTACCATTTACGGAACATATTTCTCGCCACGCGGCTGGACGCGATCTTGAACGCGCGTTGTCCATCTTCTCGGCATGCCAGCTCGGATTCGGATTGGTAATGTGTTTTTTTTTTCCACATATTGATCGGAGATTATCGGACGCAAAGCTTACGGTCTCATTTACACGCTCGTTTGATAATGCTTTGGTAGTACGTTCCATATGGATAAAGACGTAGATAGAGAGAGAAGGGAGGAGTAAGAGAGAAATGGCGTGAGAGGCGAAGGCGGTCGAAGGAAAGGGTCATCAAAAGAATAGAAAGGAAACAGGATGCCACTAAATCATCGCGCCATCGCGCCAATGACGAAAATGCAAGATATATGGCAATAAATTCACCAGAATGTGACACCATATCCGATGGGTGAACTTTACACTGCCGTATTGGAAATGTGGTTCCGCTGTGCTATTTTTGAAGGATGAAACTGTTGGTGCACAACGCAAAAAAAGAAAGACGGAGAGAAAAAAAACCCGTTCGACTAGAAAGGGCATCAAACATATTGAATGTTCTGTAAGGGTGGATTTGAGATTGAGAAAACGATCGACATTTCTATGCAATGTTTTAAGGAATGGGTGTAATATGAACTGAGTCATCATTCTGTGCGTTTCACTCTATTTATGTATTCGATTTATTAGGTCGATAATTCTTGTTTATTTATTACAATTTATTATTTATTAACATTTTGGTTTTTTTATATAATTATATGTGCAACATGTTTCAGACCCTTCATGCACAGAGGACAGCAAAATAATTCATTAATTCTGCTGCCATCTTTCGAGACCCATTATGCAGCGTTTAGGGTTATATAAACGCGGTAAAATGGGTCCCAAAAGCCAAACGAGATCATCAGTTTCACTATGGCCAGCAACGCATGAACAAAGAGAGATCTGTCAGGACACTAAGAAAATGCATAATGCTGGGCCGATCGATACTTCTATTAAGAACGCCGGTAATAAAAGCCAGTCTGGAACGTTGGATACGACCAGTGCGAGATGCGGCAGTTCAAGTAGAGGTCCCAAGAACAGAGTCAAAGCCTGGTTGCCTCACCCAGAATATACTACAGCCACGCTACAACCCGACTAGTGGAGGACTACCACACTAAGCAAAGCCTACTACAATGTCGATCGAATGTATGAGCAATTAAGCGTCTTGGCACACTGAGGATCATGGATGTGAACGAGCTGTTCCCCCATTAAGAACTTCATATTTAGAAACACAACTTGATCCTTGTGACAACCCGATCTTTTCAGCATCTGCCCGTACAACCCGTGTCGCCACAAAACTCTGAAGTTCGTGATCTATGGAAGGCGATGGTGACACCTTAAAAAAAAATCAAAGAGTTAGGGCACCAAGAATTGAATTCACACACCGAGGCCTGGATTTTTTGATGATCGTCTCAGCCTAAACATTCCCTAAATACACTATATCGTATACAGACGGTGATTGTCCCCTTGGAGAAGTATCAAGAAGTCGGTAATGTTCAGCAAAGATCTTAAGATGCTACCTTGAGGCACAGTGATAAAAAAGGAGAGATTTAGATAAAAAATACCCCTTTTCCACATAAGAGAAATACCTAAAGAAAATGATTGATAAAGTAAACTGCAACAACTCAAAGATTCTTTTAAATCATTCAAAAACATATAAAACCTCTTCAATGTCTGCAAACAACAATGGATGAAGAATGGCTTACCAAACAGCAGGAACAGCAATAAAATTACCTTCAAAAAGTCCTTCTACACCAACCCCATTCTGATGTAACCAGTTTACGACTTTCCGGAGCATCTAAACATCGTTACTACTACTCATTCCCGCTCACACTCGTTCCAATTATCGGCTTCATTTCTCGCGGCAAGGTCTTTCTAAGCCCGCTAAAATCTTCCCAAATCACCTTTCCGGCTGCGCATGGATGATTTACGACGCATTAAAACAAAATCTCAGACAGGTCGGTTACGAAATCACTCATCGCACGCCATACCACGCATGGCTAGTTCCAATGAAAACAGGCACATTTTACGATATTGCCAAATATGTTTCCTTGACCGATCCTTTTTTTCTGAGCTGGTGTGTGTGTGTGTACGTTTGCTTCGAATGTCGATCGTTGCAGCTTTGTGTGCATCATGGTTTTGTGCTGCTGCATCCGTGAGAACCTTGTTACGGCTGTGTTAGCTAAGTTTAGCAGACGGCCGAAGCCTTTCAGTCACCGTTTCGGTTGCTCCTTTTCCTCTGTTGTAATCTAATTCATCTACTTGCTCGTTCAAAACGTCAGTCTCCAAAGTTCGATTGTCCGGCCCCGACCAGTTAACCAACATCCCAAAACAGTTCATTCCGATCGGTACCGATATCGGCGCTGCAAAAAGGGAGTCAGGCTTCCCAAAATACCAGGAAAAAGCGCTTGTATTGTTCTGCGACTTGGCGCGTATTGCGCGGGCTTTTGCGCGGCCAGAGCGGAAGATATTTATGAGATTTCTGTGGAACGTCTCCAGCACCAAAGCATCGCGTACCGCACGCTGACCACAACGATATTTTGAAGATCGGTACAACCCTCGGTGAGTCTCGCGATGACTTTGTCCCTATGCTGTGACCGCCGATCGCTTCACCTCGAGAAGGCGTTGTTTGGGGACATAAATATTCCTTCGACAGGTCAGACTTTCAAATCACTCTGAGCCCCGTAACGATCCGTGCACGAATGCATGAAACACCACCTCTTGGTCTGTCTGTCTGTCTGTCAATCAACCGCTCAACCGCTCAAGGATTTGCATATTCCAAGAACTCCAAACACGATATTGAACCGGAGAATCGATCCCCGGGCCGGATTTCGGTGGTATTTCCAGCTAATGCCATTTCAAAGGAATTTCGCGCTACATCTCTTGGGGGATTCGCATAAATCATTGCTGTTGGATGGGAAGGGGAGGTGGAGTTTAGCCATGCGGTTGAGGTAGGTTTACGACGAGGGAGTCTCTTTTTTGTTGCGGCTGCTGCTGCTGCAAGCCAGACGTCTTTTTCAAGGCAAAAGAGAAACTTTGTTGTCGCGCTTATGCTTTTAGCGCACGGTGTGAAGGCCGAATGGGGCCGATTGTCTCTTTTTTCGAACTAAATGCTCGTGACACATTTCCTCCACACTTGGTTCGTTTACTAGCTGAAGCGCTGGAAGTAGAACCAACGTACGTAGTTTCATTCATCATAGACTTAGAAAAAGCCCAAAACGCACCAACGTGACGGAAACCGGTTACGACACCGGCCGCGTTCGTGACGATGAATATTAAATATTTGTTTTCTGCTCCTCAATTTTCAGGATGCTCTCTTGGCCCGGCGACATTATAAGATCTGGGCTGCTGCTGCTGTGTGTCCGGGTGCGCTTTTTTCTCGTTGTTGCTATTCGATCAACATAACAACAACGTCAACGACGACGACGACCCATCCGGCATGTGTGGCGCGGAACGCATGTAAGCGTAAACGCGTAGACATTCGTCTGTCCGTCAGAAATCAGCCGCACGGAGCACACATCGCCTGTTTGCTCAGGCCCCGGGGGGACTGACGGGCTGAAGAGCTCAATACCGACAAATAACGAGACGCTTTGCTCTCTTCCGACGCGCTTCACTGATCCGCGCGATTAAGCAAACTGTCAGCCCATAAAGCACGGCCGTAAAAAGTTGAGCATCGCAGCGCTTCAGCTAGGATGGAGGTCTTGCCCGCTTGATGAGCGATTTACATAAACAGCTGCCGAAACAACACAGCAACACAGGTAGATGATGATGATGATGCGTGTGGCGGGCGGCTTTGAATGAAAGCTCGGGGTGGGTTTTTTTTTTGGCTCAAAAGAAGCAGAATGTCAACAGTGTGAACGACATGCGGTAAGAAAAACAAACGGTGCATTACGGTGCTCTGTGTGTGCTGCGTGGTGGTGGTACAAGGGGAGTTGTTATCGTTTGGGAGCATACAACGGTTTCGTATTCATTGTTGTGGAATATGTTTAAACTGGTCGGATCTCGGTGTTACGCTTCAAAATGATAAGAAACGTTTATTCTTCACGAGACACTTGGGAGCCCGAGTGAGGGTTTTGCTCTAGTTTGCTGGATAAGTTGCAGAAGCATGTCTGTCAAATGGTGTTGAGCTAAATGTATATAATGAAGCACATGGAACGATTTACATTTTGATGCAGTTATTTAGATACTCTTGCTAAAAAAGGCTGTAAAAAACATAAATAGCCTTATAAACTAACCACAATGAGTTCCCTTCCGTTTTAAATGTAATGACCCGCGTAACATGGAGTAAAACCTAATTTACCAGTGTTATTTTCATATTGACGATTGGTTAATGTAAATCAGGGAATTGGAAATAGTATTCAAACTATATTTTAAAACCATTTACATTTATAAATACAACACAACTTCGATTGAATACTATGAATTACATATATCATCAGAAACGAATATTTGAGCTAGTGAGCCAACTGGTTAATGAGGACTTAATAGTTTAGACAGCCTTGCCAGACCGGGGTGATGCTGGACTCATGCCCCACCATGAAGGTGTTTTATTGCGATCCCCTGTTCGGCATAAGGCGCAGGGGAGCACAGCGAACTGGATTGATGGATCAGGTGAAGCGAGACAGTCTGGGAGATTTTGGAGTCTGCAGCCAGGGACCGAGCATCCTCAAGAATGATTATTGATCGGGTCACGACGATCGTGACCAGGCCAACAAGAGAGAGAGAGAGAAATAAAGAGAGAGAGAGAGAGCGAGAGAGAGAGTGAGAAAGAGAAAGAGTTTAGATGGATTAGCGATCTCGTGATGTAGTTGTCACTTCGTACGACTTTACAGCATGTCCTTTGTGGGATAAAGCCTCATATGGATCGTCCGCTTGTAGCATGCAATCACTATCTGCCTGCGTGGTACTTACTAATAAATCTCGAAAGCTCGTATAGGCCGATATGACCACCGCTTAGGTCGTCTTATAAAATATAAGAAGTTGGGTAGTTTTGTTTGACCGAAGTTAGCTGTGAGAGTTAAAAATGATGACAAAAATGTGTTTGGTAAACTTTTACATCAAAATTAAAACGAATCCCAACAGTTTGAAGCTTTAAAGCTCCATAACATAGCTGTGTATGGCATAGCTATCTCGTCTCGTTTGACAAACTTAAGCGTCTAATTTGATGTTAGCTAAAGAGTCTTCTTCTTCTATTTGGCGTAACGTCCTACGCGGACATGCCGGCCTATACAGGCTTTCGAGACTTAATCCATTACCACCGGAAGCCGGATAGGCAATCCCTGCATACGAAGGGGGACAGGCCATTCTAGGCTTGAGCCCATGACGGGCATTTTATTGAGTCGTTCGAGTTGACTACTGTTCCATAGAATCGCCCTCAAGCTAAAGAGCATTTCGACTAAAACAGACCTAACCAGTAAGGTTCTACTGCAGAAGAAAAATAATTGAAAGCATACTAGTTTACTGTTACTGTTTACTGTTAACAATCAATAAGGGAAAGAAAGCCATGTCCATCAATGGTTAAGATACGCGTAGACTGGCTAAAGTAGTTGGGAGAAATACGAATAATTCTTTGTCCATATGAATTTGGCAAGTCGGTTTTGATAGAGATGCCAGGTTATTCAAATACTAGAATGAACATTTGTATAACTTTTGAAATAATTTGCTTCAGAAAAACTTTAAAATGATTTCTGTTTTTTCTTAACATTTTTTCTAATCCCTTTCACTCCAAGCTTCTGGCTTGAAACTGGCCATGAAAGAGCAAATTGTCTTAAAACAATTTACCAGCCTAGCCCTTCTCATTATTTCACCGGATTAGATAAACAAAAGCTTCTCACAAGAAATGCTTTGCATAATGTTCTTTCGCACGAACTTCTCCCATTCTACCGCTCAGCAAGCAGCTATAGATTAATCTAGAAATTAAGAAAGATTAGCCGTCACAGAAAGGGGACTACGTTCTAACTAACTTCCTCGTGCCGAAATACGCTTCCTTTAAAAACTTCCCCAAGAGCCCTTGATATACTTCCACGCAAACTAAGCTTTAGTTCATCAAGCTTTTATGTTTCTGGGCGCTTTCTCAAACCTCTCTGACGCTGACAATGGTTCGCTCCGTCAATGTTCGCTTCACTGATTATAAAATCCTTCAAAGCCGAGCCACAACACACAACACAAATATAAACAAAACAATCTCCAACCGAGCTGATACTACCTCCCACTGTCGCGCTGACTATTTCTAGTGATGGTTTGCATGTTAAATCGTGACCGACGAGCCAGACTGCTGGGCCGCGCAAGTATTCCTCGGCGTGTAACGTTACCGAATGAGGCAAACAAATTCCACACCCACAAACACAAACACAAACAGCAGCAAAAACAGGCTTTCGCTGCAGAAGCTTCCCAATAATAAATATAAACAAAAAGGATTTCCCGGTAAAAATAAAATTTTCTTTATGAGTAGAGCTAAATTATTTTCATCCATGCCTTTGGCTTCCCCCGGTTGTTGTTCGTGCGTTTGTGCGCAAACATTTTCCAACCATCCAAGGGCTTCAGGAAACTCCAACAGGGCAGGTCGTGTGTGCGTCCGTGCGGCAAGAAGGATACGATGAGCCCACTCCCGTTGGTTTGTTGTTAAAGACAGCATTCTTTTGCTTTTCCATCGGGTTTCTTTTCACTTTTGTTTTGTTTTGTGTATTAATGTTTCATTCGCTAAACCTTGGGCCGCAACTTCAGCAAACACTTGGAGCATAAGCAATTGGGGACGATTTTTCCACCTCCAAAACACCGACCACCCGTTGATGGTGGCGCGGTGGTTGAGCTGATTTTTCTCCTTTACGTTTCTCGACAGTTTTACTTATTTCCCCCACATCCAATCCAAAGGCGGTGTTAACGCTTTCTTCATTTCATCTCAATTTGCGTTTTTCAATTTAAAAAATGGTGGATAATAAAATAATTTTTAGCTGACAAGAATGATGGTGAGTTCCGGTGGTGATGTATGTAGGTGAAGGTACCGGTGAAACGGTTTTTGGAAACACTGTACAATTGTACCGGCTATTGCGAACATATCACCAATGTATCAAAATGCCACTGTTTGGTAATAATAATAATTTGAAAACATTGGAAAATTCAGAAAGGTTTTCTCAAAAAGAAAGGAAAACAAGCTGATTACGTTTTGATGCAATGAAAAGAAATATGTACACGTTGTAAGTGTTTGATATAAAAGGCTATGTGTACGTGATTTTTGTTTACCAATGCATAATCGAGCAAAGAATCCCTTTTTATTACTATCTTCAATGTTTTTCGCTTCTTGATGGACTTTATCAATAGATTATCCTGTTAAATTGTGTGATATTCGATTTGAAAAATGAGTAAACAGTAATGAAACATTTCTTATTCAGTCGTTCCTACCAAATTTTGGCTCTAACTAACCTATTTTTGTCTACATTTTTGACTGTAAGTTTATGCGTAATGTGGCCTGAAACTGTGTGTTTCCAAAATAATTGATTTTTATTGAAATGAGTATTGATTTCATTGATTTAATATAAAATATAACAATATGCTTTGCCAATTTTCTCTGCAAAACTCTGTCGAAAATTGATGACCTAAAGCTAAAATTAGATGACAACGACTGTAAGATTAAAACATATTGCAATCCTTCATACTTTATATGTTATTAAGTATTTTATTAACCTTAATATTCAATTTCCATTGGGGGTTTTTGTTCATAGTTTGATATCTGACTATGAACTTTATTTTTATTTTTTTATTTTTTTTTATTTATTTAACGTTTATTTAACTTTTATAATTTTTTTTCTTAAATTGTCTTTTCAACTATCAACTGATAGCTTTAAGCCTATGTCATATTTCTTTATTTAACTTTTATCTAAATTTCTCTTAAATTGTCCTTTTAACTGTCAACTAATAGCTTGAAACCTTAAACGTTTTTTTTTTTATTATTTTCTCTTATATTATTTTTAATATTTAGTAAACTTTTCCTGTGATGTTAATTATTCTTACATTCCTTTTATCTTGTTTGCCTTAGATTAATTTATAACCCCGTGGAAATTTCCTATTTATTGCTTCACCAATTAACAAATCAAGCAAAGCGCCCCCAGAACCTTCCCGCCTTTGTCTATCGCCTCAACCGAAAAGCAAACAGCTCGAATTCAATCACACGCTGAGACGGGGAAAAAGTGGACGATAATTTCAAAATGTGAGCAGAAATTACTATGATGAGCTTTTCTTACGACTTTTCTCCGCGCCCCCTATGCGTAGTGAATAGAAACGGCAGTCTCCGCCCCATGCTCGTGCCCCCTCCCGGAATGGCATGCTTAAAATTATGGAAACTCATAGCCAAAAGCTTACAATATGAGCAATAAGGGGAAGCCGAAGCCGAAAACCATAAAGTACTGATAAAAACAAGAGGATAAATTTCGCTCTCGCTTTCCTGTTTGGTCGTGCTGATCAACTTGGTGCGTTGCGGCCTTCAAACGGCGAACGAGAGGCAGAACTAGGGCCGGACAGCGCTAATCGAGGGGGGGAAGCGCAAGAGAAAAACACTTACTCCAACTGCACTGAAGCTCGGTGCTCGGCGGGGCCCTACTGCGACTAGGAGGGGAGGGGACTTGAGCGCTGGGGCGTGATTTAAGCGAAATAATCACCATAACTTGCGATTAAATAATTAGATGGACGCGTACCGCATAAATGACTGTGTGCCACTGTGTGTTATGATTGGAGGAATATCGCAATATCAGCGGGAAATGGGCGCTCAAAGACGTCTTCCCCCCCGACAGTGTGGACAGTGCGCGAACGGCGAAAAGAAGAAAAACCAAATGAGGCGTACAGAAACTGCTTGTTTTCAATCAAACGCTGACCCCGGCGCACCCGGCGTGCCGGAAAGGATGGGTGCCGTGCAGTGATAGCGGATGCGTGTACGGAGCCGTTGCCGTTAGGGCAGGGAAAAAGCAAAACAAAGTCATAATTTTTGCATATTTTTATCTTTCCTACAGCCTTGAGCTGACCTGCTCGTCCCTGCCCCGTGCCGTGACGTTCTAAGGCTGAGGCACGAGCGGACCGAAACTATAAAAACAATTCACGCCTGTCGTGGCGTGGTGTGGTGGGGTAGCGGAAGAAGAAAATTGGGACGAAAAGTTACTTATGTATGGTTTACGATTATGGGTCCTGCTCGCAGTTCATATCACTCGCTATCATAATAGACAGTGTTTATAATACCGTGCAGAGAGGAGTGTGAAGGAGCTGACCATGAGGACGATGAGGTCGAGATAACAGCCATGCTTAACTAGGTGAATGTTCATCCAATTTGGGTAATGAAACACAAAAATACACGAAACGAATTTAGCTAAAATCATTGCTTTATCAATCATAAGAAATAATTATTATATTTTTTTTGAGAAAATAAAACAAAAGTAACCACTAGCGCCATCTATTGCTGAGAACTAACACTAACATATCCTTGCAAAAACGCAATCATATCCTGCAGAAACTAACACACCACATTTAAATTCACGACCCCTCCATTCATCTAAATTGTTGATTTAACAAAGCGCAAAATTACATTTCTCATACGACTTGCCATCAAACTTAAGCATCCGCCCAATAAACTGCATTATTCGCGAGCGAGTTACAAACCAACCCACACGTCCGCCCAAAATCAAAACAAAACCCACCCAAGAAATGGCTTGATCGCGAGCTATGGTAGCAGGAATCGGGACGAACCTCGACCAACTCCTCACACCCCAAAAACAATTACCATTTGATAGCGGTAGCGAGCGATAATAAATTTCACTTTAATATTTCATCACATATACACAATCGTAACCGTTTCAGTAAAGTAAGCTCTCAATCAATGAGCGCGATACCGGGGGCGCAGCAGCGCCACCAGTACGATGCAATTCCGTTCGAACGCGGTTCGAACATTGCTGAGGGTGGGAAAGGTGGAATGGACTGCAATCGAAGGTAACTACGAACGTAACGGGAACCTATTTCCTTCAGCGTCGCAAGAGTAGTGTGTGGAAGAGGCCAAGCCCTTCCGATTAGCCACAGCGCGTTGCTCGACATCGTGCTCGACGTGTTATAATTTCGAGTGGAGCACACACACAGAAAGCGGACGGCCATAAAAAGAACCGTTTGGCACGGAGTTCAATATTTGCTGAATTATTGAAACAGCCATAATTTCAGCTTTTCCGTCCTTGCTGCTTGATGGCCAAACGCTGACGGGGTCGAGGTGGATGAACCTGCCGGGGTTCCAGTTAAAGAAAAGGGCCAGTCAAACGCAGGCAAAAGAAAAGCGAGCACACACACACACACAGAGAGACTTCAAGGAGCAACCGGAGATGAAAACCATCAACCAGTCCAGAGCCGGTCCTGCCCCGCCCAAGGATCAGGTTGTCAATATCCTTTCACTCAAACGCAATCCAAATGGCGCAGAACACGGTACGCAGAGCGAAGCGTCGGTACGGATTGACGAGTGAGTCGTTTTTTTGTTGTTGCCGGTGTGGTCTTTCGGGCGCGCACACTTCTAACTGCGCGCAGACCCACTCGCAGATGAAATGAAACACCCGCAGCAGCAGCAGCAACCGCATGGCGATGGACGACCCCAGCTGGGAGTGTGAGTGGATGGGAACCTCCCCGAGTGGAAAAGTTATGGAAATGTAGTAAAGAACAGAAACAAATCGTGCAGAGCACTGGCAGAGCAGAGCACACAAGCACGGGATGGACAAATGAAATGGGACACGGGGCTGGAAGGGAGCGACGGGAAAAGGGGGAGGAAAAATACAACGAGCACCATTTCGTCACGTTCCTTGGGTGCGATCCGTTCCGTTGCCATCCTTCTCGCTCGTCAAGTACCGGAGTTGATGGTTGAGATCCTTTCCCTTTGCCCATCGTCCTTCTCTGGGTCGATTCTTACAATTTTTTTTTTGCTACGAGAACACACGCCCGGGCGACTGGTACACTGATGGTGATAGCAGGACGAGAAAGAGAGAGAGAGAGCAAGCGTGAGTGAGAGCAAAATAACATGGGAAGCAATAACAGTTACAAGAAAATTAAATTGTCGATTGTATTTCATTGTTATGACGGACATAAAGAAGCGTGCGCATAGCAAAAGAACGTACGAAGGAATTGGGGGCAGTGCAGTGAAAGTAGGTGCAGTGGTGGTAGTGGCGATGGCGGCGGCGGCGGCAGTGGCGTCGTCAGCGGGAAGGAATGATGACCAAAGAGAAGCAAGTGCAAAAAGTTTTGCTGAAATATATTTAACGAGGTGAAGGCGAAAAATTGATGAGAATTAGTTGAAGCGCCACAGAACGAACGAAGAACAGAAGTACTTTTTTCCGGTGGGGCAATTAGAAAAGTTAGCTAACAAAGTGGGTTGATCTAAACCACGAGCTAGAAATGGTACCTAGCTTAGAAAGACTATATATTTAATATGTTTAGTATACATTTAGCGATTGATTATTAAGCCCACTCTAAAGTGATATTAAGGGACATGAATACAGAACGCACGTTACATGAATATTAAACACACAATATTAATTAACTGTTAATAGTCGATGTACTTCGTAAAAGGGGTCATTTCAAAGAGGAGAAGACGGCCGCTCAATATCAATTGAGATGCGAGTGCTCTGTGTTGCTCCGGACGCGTCACACGCACAATATATTTTCACATACTTCAATAATCTCAATAATTATTACGATAACACAATTTCCAAAGAACTACGTATATGAAGTGATGGTGCAATCTCAGATATCTGGCTTTAACAAGAAGAGGTCTCCTTGTGGTTCTCTTTGTGCTCATTACACAACACTAGGAGTGGTGTAGGAGCCAAAAGAGATCCTGAGTGCCGCTATTGCCATCATTATCCGAGCACGAAGTGTGTTCTTACAAGGACGTAAAGTTGAACCCACAAAATCAGACGCAGGACAGTCGATGTTTCCGTGAAGTAGCTCGGAGTTGAATATCAAGTCTCTCAGGTTAAATTATGGCGACAAGTTGTAGGCCACCTATCAGCAAACAACTAGTCTCGTAATGAGTATATGAGGGTCAGCGATCGACTAAATGCACAGTACAACGTCTTGGTACATAAGAGATAGCGAAGCTAGCTACAGCATGATCGGGCTGTTCCTCGACAGAGCTTGTGGCATTTAGTAAGACATCTAGATCCTTAACACAAAACGCTCGTTCGAAGTTTTATCTTTTAAGCTTATAAATGAACAACGCTTGGGATCACAATCGACTATAAAAGATGCTAACACATTCATAAATGTTGACAGTTAAAGCTTGTGTTGTATAAGAAGCACAAGAGCTACAAGGAGCCCTCTCCTATTTATAATGATAACTCTGTGTGTTGAGACGTTATCAACAGCACTCTTTCTTTCGCCCGCAGTGAATTATTATTAATAAAAAAACAAGCGTTTTTTAAGCTGTCTTTGAGTTAGAATTTTATTAGGAGACGCAAAAAAATCCGTCATTTGTTTCGGGCTAAGGCAAAAGAGTTAACTTTCTTCTCTCCCGTAGCCCAGATCGTGAGCCTTCGGGAGTACTCGGCTCGATCAGTGTTGTACGTTGTCCACACCAAGCATTTACCGCGTCGGCCTCTGTCGGCAATTACAGGGAATAACACCTCATGTGCGAATTGGTTGTTAATAATTATGAACACTGTGCTTACTACGTTACTGCACATGTCTAGCTGTATAAATAATTTTCTAAATATTGTACCATAACAAATATAAGACAAAACATGCAGATTCAACTAGCACAACATTGAACAGGAACAGTGTACAGGTGCGTATGGACAGGTGTGCAGAGCAGCATAGTGCTCTACAGAGGGATTGTGTGGATTGTTCGAAGCTAAATGGAGTATGTTGATCGTGTTAAGTATACGAAAGTACTTCGATCAAATTGAGCCTATAGAGTGTGTGGAGTGTAGAGAGCTACATTAAGCGTGTAGAGCGTGCACACTGTATGTAGCTACATTGAGCACGTAGAGCGCATAGAGTGTGTGGAGTGATCGGATCTACATTGAGCAGGTGGAGTTTGAGGAGCTATATGCAGCGTGTGGAGCATGTGCAGTGTATGGAGCTACGTTGAGAGTGTTGAGCGTGTAGAATTCAAAGCTACATTAAGCGTATGGAGCGTGTAGAGTGTATGGAGCTACATTGAACTCGTAGAGCGCGTACATGGAGATTCTTTGAGCGTATGGAGCCGTACGGAGCTTTCGTACTTTTGAGCTCTCGAACTCGCCCTCTACGCATTTTGCTTGCACCAAGAATCATCCTCAGTCAGCAAAGACCCGGGGGCCTAAGATGGTTTGCGAGCCTCCCAAATTTCCCGGCAGGTTTTTGGCGTCATCGGCGCACAGGAGACGCTATTCGTATCAGGAAATATTAAAAATAAACTCACCCGCTTTGTAGTACGGTAAACTGTGGATTACAGAATGATTAAATACAACTAATAAATTATCAACATTACAATATACTACAACGGGAGATAAAATTTGCACTGTCATACAGCGGCGCTAGACAGTTCTACAATCCAAAAAGGTAAGAAGGAAGCGACAAAACCAACCCATCCTCCACAGCATACAGCACACAGAAAACAGTGCCCGGAAAACCCGGTGAGCCAATTGTTAATTGTTTTTTTCCCTAACCCCCGTTTCTGACATCAATAAATAAAAATAAAATATAGAAGATTATAAACCATCCCGCACACCGCCTTCCCGCACCCCTGTCGTCTAGGTATCTAGGTCTTCTAGCGCACTGCAAATGGTCCAACCGTAAGGATTGAATTCATGGGGTATTGGACAGGCGGAAAATTCGGAACCCACGGGCGTGTGTGGTGTGTGGAAAATAATTTATTAGATTTTTAATTCTTCTACGGGCGTAAATCTGATCTGAAATAAAACTGGCATACAGACTCATCGTCAGTGAGTCGCGCCACCATCGTCGTCATCCAGTTGTCTTTCTTCATTCGGAAGCGGTCCCAGTTTTGAACGGTTATTGTTGTTAACGGTGGCATTGCTCTTTTCCCCCCAGTTGTGCAGTCTTTTGGCGCAAGGACACAACCGACCGAATTTCTCCATCCTCCAAGGCGGACACTCCATCTCCCTTTTTTTTTGCTGCCGAAAACCGAGCAAAAACCATTTCGCATTGCATTTAGGAAAATTCGCTTCATTTAGCCGTTTCCGCCTTTACCGACAGAATAGTCTAATGGCGCGCCCGACAGTGTCTCGACCTCGACCATTTGCCTCGAGGGGAGGAGTGGGGGACGACCAACTCGGTAGATGGAGGTAAAATGGGAGAAAAGGTTAAGGTTGCTCTTGCACCTTCCCATCGTAGGATCAAGTCCAGCAGTTTTGCTGCTAAATGGTGTGGCGATCATTGTTCCTAGAGCGGCTAACTGTATTGTAAATGGAGCGCATGTCGAACGCAACCATTACCCGAAAGGATCTTGAGCGGGCGAGAAAAAGAGAGAGAGAGAAAGCGGGAAAGGAAAGAGTGGACAAAATAGGTAAAACTCCGACAAACACACGTACACAGCACCGTTAGACGTAAGAAGCTGTAATAGCAGTGCAATAATAAAAAGGGTAATCCAAACATGAACCACCCTTAATTTAATCCGTTCCCATTTGCCCGGCACCGGCACATATATAGGTGCAAAGGGGTCCCTATTTTTGTCTGCACACTTTTGCCACGACCACCACGTGAAAGTGTGCGTGTATGAATGTGTGCGTGTATGTACCTACATCCTGTCCCGCTTACTATGTTTGGTTGATCCCGTACACTTTTTTTTGCTTTCTTTCTTTCTATCACTTCACGCCATCACCTTCGAGCGATCGAACCGCAAAAAGGGACAGCAAACGCGTTCTACGAGACTATGAGCAATGAGGGACAAGAACTGCCTGGTTCTTGAGCAAGCAGCCCTTTTCCTTGCCTGTTTTTTTATAATGGGTTAGCGGCGGCGGCAGTGTCCTTTTTTGTTTGTGTGTGTGAGCTAGCCGTGGTCGATTGTGGCTGCAGTGAGCGGATTCTAACGTCAGAAATAGTTGATTTATACCGATGCCCTCCTATTGGGGCTTAACGTATTGCCAAGTACTACCCTACTGTGTGTGTGTGTGACTATTATTCTAGATATATTTTTTCTTTTTATCTACCATTCCATCCCTTCTAATCTGTGTGGGATTTTGGGATGTTTATTTTTATTCTATTTAGGCTATTTAAGTTTGAACTACAACTTTTCTTTCACTTTTTCAGACAGTTCTGTCATTTTGTTTTCCCTTCCTTATAAGTGGACACACTTTATTTTTGCAATGGCAAGCATTTCCGTAACATCTTCCTCGAAAAACTATCCCCTCTCTCTCTCTCCCAAGTACGCCCACTCACCCGGTCTTAAATCACTCGAATCTCAATTTCCTAAAGTGCCTCGATCGTTGGATTGCCATTTGTAGGATGCCAATTTCAAGTGATCATCCATCGAACAGCAGCAGCAAAAATGCCGGCCACAACCACACACACACACGCCAGCATTCATTTGCCTTGGCCGCCAGTGTCTTCCCCAATCATCTCAATCTCAATCGCCCTTAATAACATCGTACCGCATCCGTTGAAAGAAAGCAGCTTTTGTTTGATAGCAGGAAAAAAATAACTGGGAGGTTTGACTGAATGGTCGGTAATGCCATTTTCCAATGGCCACACAGCGGAGGAACACTCATCCAGTCAGCTCTCCCTCCCCCTGGAACACTGCCGTCGTCGTCGTTAGGTATTAAATCATTTAGATAAATATTTATGCCCCTGCAATGAGCAAAGGCGAACACTGAGGGGAGGCTGGGCCGGGACCAATTCTGGCAGCATCATGATGGCGCGCACGGCTGACGTGAATGTGTTTTTCCTTCCCTTCTGCCCCTGGTTTCCCCTTCCAGACTCAGCAGGATTTTCACCGGTTTTCTGTCCTGTCATCCTTTTGAGACAAGAATAAGATAGACAGAGAGCGAATGTGTGTGTGTGTGTGTCTGTGTATGTACACAAAGCCATGCCCCGTTTTGTAAACCTGGCGGCTTCGTCTTCGGTCGTGAAACTAAGCGAAAACAAACCGTAAACCATGTCAATGTCTGTCGCCGTGATGTGCGACAAGTCGGCTGAAAGGAAATCGGATTCCTTCTCGGTCGATTTCCCCGTGAGCGTAGCGAAGGAGAGAAAAAAAGGGGGAAAACACTTCGCTACACAGTACGGCGGCAATGGGATGAGCCGGTAGTTAGCGCGGGGCGATTTGTGGGAAAAGTGCATGAAACTTCCATTGGTAGGGACATATATCATCACGAACTGACAGCGTTTATTATCTGCGTACACAAAACGACGGATTGGATGGATTGGTTGAGCCAGGGCATTGGTTGACAGGGGGAAGGAGACCACGGGGGCCCTTTCCTTGTGTGTGCGCGCGCGTCTTGCGCTATCAAAACCGTGCCTGTGCCTATGTGCTTGCCGCCGTGTGACTGTGTCTGTGTATGTACGCAAGTACACAGAGCTGTTAGATATGTGAGCAAACACATTTTCCTTGCTCGCATCGAAGCAGGCGAAGGACGATGACGACGACGACGACGGTCTGCTCGTCATTGGTCGTCTCCGATCTGCTTCCAATTTGACGTGCCATGAGCCCGAGATGAGTGAATGTGTGCCAGTGTGTGTGTGTGTGTGTTAGTGTTTGCGGATGTGTACAGTGTGAGCGAGTGGAAAGAAAAGGACACACAGTGCGACACTCCTTTGAAGGACGCCATCGCAGCCATCGCTAGAAACATCGTCGCCGAGCGGTAGAGCGCAAGCCAATACAACAGCAACACCAAAAAAAAGGACACGAGAGCCCCAAGCAAAAGGCTCTCAGGAAGATTGAAAGAAAGCAGTTGCAGTCTTCCCGACACGGGTCTTTTTCCCTCTCTTTCCTCTCACCCTTCCCCCAGTGGGCCAAGGTACTGGCCGGTGTCGACTAGCGTCGAATCCGCTTTCAGCTGCTTCCTCCCATAAATCCTGACGCGGTTCATATTTTAATCCACCGTGGAAGGATACGTCTTGGGCAATGCCGCTGGTCGTCTCACAAGCAGTCTCACCAACGAGAAGTCGGGAGGGGGGGGAGGGCTGTCGTATTGTTGTCTTTCTTCCCGGTTTCGCTATAAATTAGGACATGTGTCAGCTTTCTGAAGGATTTATGACAAATTTATTCTTTTCTTCGGCACATTCACTCACCGCGCGATGGTGTGAACAGTGTGAACCTTGGTGAGGTACGGAAGCGGGAAGAAGGGAAGAAACAACGATGGATGTCTTCTTAGCCGTCTGATCTGCCGCTGTGACTCCGGGCTTCAAAGGTTACTTTGGGTGTGTGTGTGTGTGTGTGTGTGTGAGTGTGGCCATTTGCCCTTCTTCCTTTGGATGGAAATGTGAAGTGACGTTTTCCGGATCCACTCACTCGCTTTTCGGTAGCTTTCGGAAGATGATGCTTCCGAGGGACTTTCTTCGGTTAATGCTTAGAAGGATGTGCGACAAAGATCAGATGTTTTGAACAAAGGCATACACTGGTCACCATGCGGGACCTTTTTTGGAATGTGTTGCTATTGAAGGTGTATTTTTTATGGTTATTTTGAACAAATTATTATATGATTCTTTTTAATCCGTCTAATATATTCTTGATATAAGGTAGAAGCGGAATTAGTATTATTTTACTATTTTATAGTCATAGTATTCGCTCAACGATTTTTTTTACTATTAATTCAAAGATTGCCGGTCTCGTAGTACAGTCGTCAACTCGTACGACTTAACAACATGCCCGTCATGGGTTCTTTCCCCAAATAGACCGCGCCGCCATACGTAGGATTGACTATCCTGCTATGGGGGGAAACCAATTATTCACTGAAAGTCAAGCCCACAAATGGTACAGGCAGGCCTTGACCGACAACGGTTGTTGAGCCAAAGAAGAAGAAGAAGAAGAAGAATTCAAAGATTGAAAGATAATATACCAAACATTTTCAGCAAAAGTATTAGAAATATGTAGTAGAAAACATCTAAAAATTTTAGCAATAATATTTATGAGTTTTTACTCTAAATAGCTCTAAATCGTATAATTGTTTTCAAAAATATCAAACAAGATGGAAAATTTGTTCGTGATCTGTTGAAGGTGATTGAATTGATTGATCTGTTGAAGTGTTGATAGATCATAGCAGGCATAGTCAAGCTTTCTAGCAACGATGTAATGTTGTACATCACAGCATGCGTAGGAATGCATTCTAGGAACAGTGTTCACTGCATGAAATGCAAGAAGCTGAGCAGATTAATTTAATTTGACTGATATTCTTTTAAACTTTGCAGAACTCATATGTATTTGTATATTGTTTTCATTATTTGCATGTAATCTTCACATGTACAAAGGCAAAGCCTTTATCGCTCATGGAAAAATAAATTATAAGTTGAAATGCTGCATTTTGCTATATTATATGTAACATCAATTGTATGACATCCGATTGAGGTGTTATTGGACATTTTGGCCAGACTAGGACACACGAAGTATGTTAATGTTCCATTTTCCAAACTTCGATGCTCTAAAATAATAGCTTAAAACTGGACACTCTATTTTAAAATATTTAAGAAAAGTTTAGTTTATCATCAATTTACTGAACCATTCGATATGTATTGAAGTAAAATATTCTGAAAAATAAATTATTACGTATTCATTATTATTCGTATTCATCATTCATTATTATTCGTATGCAACAATAATACACTACACTAGCTTCCGAAAGGAGGAATTTGTCATTTTTTGGAGTACCTAACACTACCTGTTCTGTTTTTTGTTCTGTACAAAATAAATTGCTTTTATAGGTTACAGCATTTATTCTAATCTTATGTCTACACAAAATTCATCTCAGTGTGCTAATGATCGTTAAAAACAGATATTTTCTTTCAAAAACTCATTTTTACCCTGTAATTCCAGCCTGTGCATGAATTATCTGTGGACACTCACTTCCCTCGCTATCCTGTGACATTTTCCTGTTACGCAAAACTCATCCAAATTTAAATGTACACCTCTCCACACCAAAAACACACATACACACAATTTCGCTCTGAGACTGACTGACCCATCAGCGTCTTCGGAATCTTTCGGGTCGTGTGCCCTCCCGTTGATGGCCCCCATTTACATCATAACGCTTATTGTTATTAATTCTAGAGAGCTTGTCCACCATTTTGCTCACTCACACCCAAATGAGTGAGGACACTGGAACTGGTTTCGGTCGCACTGTATTGACGGCAGGGACCAAAGGACGGACCGAGGGACCGCAAACAGCCCAAAAAAAGGGGGAAAGGTGAAGCTACCACAAATTATAATTATAATTTTTCACTGACATTTACGACTCGGCAACTCAAACGCGGCGAACGAACGACGAACGGCGAACTGACACACGTTGAGAGCTGGGTGATTATGACGATACAAATGATTATGATAACGATACGCGCGGTTGCGCGTGTTTTTGTGCGATTTTGGCCACCCAAGCAAGGGTCGCGAGGATGCTGGAGACGGTGTTATTTTTCTCTTTTTTTTTAAAGGAAAACTTTAGACAGGGGGAGGTTAAATTGAACAATGTCGTCCGACATCTGTTGTAGCGAAATGGTAAAATGGAAGTTTCATCTTGGACAGCGGCGCGAAATCATCAAATAATTAGACATTATCGTCTAATGTTTCATTCATTCGAGTTTGAATGGCAATGATAATGGCGAGTTTGAAATTGAATGATAGGTTTCTAGAGGTGGAAAATACTTTCATTACATCATCTGTGATAAAGTTTAATAAGTTTAAAAAGGAAAAGGTGGTAACTCAATGGCATCAAAGGCTATTTTTGATTAGGTTTAGCACTTCTAAACATTTAAACATTTATTTACTATGATTCGTGCAGATTTTTTTAAATATTAGTTAATTTGGCCCGGTTAAAGGGCTATGTATGATAGTTTCGAGGGTATTTCATAACTTTGTGATACGTGCAAAGGATTTTTGAAAACGCAACGCAAAATTCAGGTGATATTTCATTCCAAGAGATGCATTAAAAGAAACTGATTCGAAATGCATATTTACTATGACTCTTAAATTAAATAATATTTTTTATTATTTCTGACTTTTTAACGCTGTACTTTTTTTTACAAAATAGATCTATTTATTTTCCATTTGATAATGTGTGGGGCAAATTAAACCAATTCGACACATGAAACGACAAATTTAGAAAGCTGCGTAACTCGGGAACAAACTGTACTTTAAAAGATTCATTATGCTTATTTTACCAAAGTAACTGGAAAGACTACAGGTTGGTCCTTAGCTCTGATTTTGGTAACCATAATGGATGGAGATTTTTTATGTAAATTGACAGATACAGAGTTATGGTTGCTATTAATGGGTCCTTTCCGTTTTAAGTTGGTATGCTGAAATTGCAGCCTGTCAGCTGTTTGCATTGTATAGCAGTTTTCGAGCAGCTATCTAAGTGGATATAATATGCAGGTGGGCTTATCCCAAGGTGTATGAATTTAGAAGGTTGATTTTTATCGCTTCTGCTTCTGAATGCAGATTGTAAGAGTGTTTTGAGTATTCGTCAAGCCTCCAGAAAGCTTGATTGAACAAAAGTATTCACCCAGCCTGCCAAAAATTGATATTCAAATTTGGTTTTGAAAAACATGCTATGAGACCACCTGGACTACATACATTTTGATTCTAGATTCAACCACGTGATCTCTTTAATGCACCTTGGGGTAAAAGTAAACAACACCGTGTTTTCGAGCAGGTAGTCGATTCTAATTCTAGCTTTGTGGCTAGAATAATCTAGACTGAAAATTGCAGGCTAGTTTTTTGTGTGGTTTTGTATGGAGTGTTTACAGGATTTCCATCTCCAACTGTCAAACTCCATACAAAAAACTGACTAGAATTGTGAAGGGCCCCAATGTTATTAAAAACGGATCTTTTTGAAGATCAGCTCAGTTCCGGTTCATTCATAAGGATGATCCGGATCATTTGATCGGATCAATCATTGAATCATTCGTTCTCAGCTAGACCTATCAGTTAATGCCAAATCTGTAGTCAAAGAGAAAAGAGAACATCTCAGGACTCTACCAAGGTTTATTGGTTGTTTCCGAAACAAATTTGAATGGTTCCCATAGTTTTTTAGCTCGTTCCCACGATTTATTGAGCGCATTGTATTGAATTGTATTGATGAATTTTTTTTGAATTGTATTGATGTCCAATAGGACGATACCAAAATTATGAGGAAACTATACAAAAATAAATGGGAAACGGTGAATAAATCGTGCGAGGGACCCAAAACATTACAGGAATCACGAGGCGAAGAGATGCAGTACGTGTTAACGAGCGAACGAGATAGTCAGTTATATTTTCATCGTCATTGTCGAGTGGACAATACGCTAAACATATCGCTAAGGCTGAATCTACATGATTAGCGCAAAAGAGTGAAGGTGTCAAATTTTATATGGAATTGACAGCTCGCACGCAGATTTCTCCATACGATTGCATATTGTGAACAAGTATGCTATTCGTGTATAAACGCCTTAAAAGACATGGGATGTCGAATTCAAAGCATGAGTCGGATCGGAGTGGTGTCAGCAGGCTTTCTCGTTTTGGTATAAAGAATCACATACGTGTAAGATATGTCTAATCTGCTATCTGTTCTGAGCAGAATGATGACCCGAAAGTGATACCTGCTCACTTGCTCATTTGGCGCATTTGAACAATAGCCTTTGTTTCTCTCAGGAAATCGATGATCCGGATTTTTTAAAAACTGATGAATATTTCACTCGTTCAATTTACTGATCCGAATCATTTGAACGAATCCGGATCTGACCTTACATCACTAGTTTCTAAGGTCTTTGTATGAAGCTTTGGACTCCTTAGTTGTTAAATGAAGATTTGTAAAAGTACATCGATCGGACCGACCCGAAGTATTTTATAGACCTTGGATTTTACTACTTTTTTATACAGTACCACGTCAAAATCATTTCCATCACTATCAAATGAATGACAAATGTGACAGCTCGTGCTCTAAACGCATTCTGCGATTGCACAATTCAAAATTGTCAAAATTAATAAAAAAAAGACTAGTAAAAACTAGTGAAATAAAAAAATCCCAAATTACGATACTTTTACTATTGAGAAATTCATACTTCATGCTACCAAAAAACACTGTAAACCCTTCATACAGCATATCCAAACGGCATTGTTTCAACGGCACTTGCATGCTGCTGCACAATTGTACCCAATTTATTGCTGTTAATATTCCACAATATAGTCAGTGCAGTTAAAAAGTCAATTAGTGTCATCCGTTTTTTTAAAAAGCAAACTCAGATTGCATTCACGGGTAGAGATTTTGTAATTTTTTTTTGCAAACATGCACAGAACTCCCCCGGAATGCAACTCCCATCTCAATTAACAGCTCCACACAACGGGGCGCGTAAAGCACCACGGCAGCAAGTTTGCCAGCAAAAACAGTAACAATTACACACACACACACACACACAAAAAAAACCAACGCACCCTGTGGAAAAAAATGCACCGAATGAATGTTTTCGATAATTGTTTAATAATCGGCCCGTTTACATTTCACATGTGTGCACACGGTGGGCTGTGCAGCGATCTCCCGAGCGAACCTTCGCGTAACCAACGCGCATCGCGTCACCACCACCACCTCAAACGGGTTCGCTCGCGTCGCTGCCTCTCACTATCGATTAATATATCAATGTTGAACACTAAACGTTTTCGAAAACATTTCCCTCCTCCCGGTATGGTGCAAGTGAAGTTTGCCGTCTGTCCTTGGTGCCCCCGGCCCCGGCCCCGGCCCCGGCCCCGCCATGTGTGTAAATGGTTGGAACCGCCTGCAACCGGTGCCATCCGCCCCGAAAAAGTGTCTCTTTTCTCCCCACCCCCTCCTTTCAATACCGTATGTGTGCGCGCGAATATATGTGTACACTGCCAGGGACGGGGGACACCGAAACAAGCACACCCGGGGGCTCCGGGGTAATATACTTTTCGGATGTGGTCATGGGCAACTGTAGTTAAGTGCTACCGTTGCGATCATATATAAAGGGCACCGCGTGTACGAAATGTTTTCATTTGCGCTGCTCTCTTGACAAAACCCTTGCCCGGTTTCGGATGGGGACATACACATACACACACACACGGGGTGACACAACGGTTTCGGATGCGCCAGTTCGTCTATCGTATCTGTCCGGCGCTGTATTCGCCCGCGCCCGCCCGCAACCGGTTTGTTGGGAAGTTAGTTAATTTGAGCTCACCATTCGCGCACGCTGTTTTGGGAAGGGACGCAAGGTGATGGTAGTATCGCTTTTGCCACCGTTCCGTACACCCTTCGATATCGACAGACAGCGTGCAATGATGCCAGCTAACGCCCTGCCCCGGCTAAAGGAAGCGACGTCCCAGCCGCCGACGTCGTTCGAGGTGCGCATTGAAAATGTGACACATTTAGTGGCATCAGATACGCGGGGAGTAAACCAATGCCTCCAACGTCCGACAAACACAAAAAGACGAATAATCCTACCGGGATGCGCCCGGTTCCGGTAATGGGTCCGGGCCGCGAATGAGCCAGCCGATGCCTGGCCAGGCCTCCAGCCGCACTCCATCGAAATGGACACAACATATTGACTTCACGTTCTTGATTGTTTATTATCCCAGTACCGTTTCACGCCATTATGCCCAGTCCCCCAGCGCCGGGTTGGCTGGTTGGTTGCGTTGCGTTCGGTGCATAAGCCGTGTGAGAACTTATCTCAGCACCTCAATGGAGCGTACAAGTCCTACTCCCCTCGCATGCTTCATGCATTGGACAAAAGGGTGTGTCCTTTTTTGCGATTTTTGTACGATCTCTACATTGGGCGTACATACGTCGTCATTGAGCGGACCATCGCCGTCGTTTGAAGTCATCTCTCGATACGGACTTCCGGACAGGCGAAGTTATTGCGCAATGGGTAACCACTGGCGCTGGTCACTACGACAGTTTGCACTACCGAGCGTGCTGTTTCCCGGCGCGCCGGGGGTATGAGATTTTAATTACTGTGCGAACTGTTGCCACACACTGACTCTGATGGAGGGGTGGGAGGAGACGATGAATCTTTTGGACCATCAATGCGTGACGGAGGTGTTTTATTTTTTTCTTTGTACATTCTTTTCCACTTGATTGCAGTGCATTTAGCGTAAACAGGCGATGAGTGAAAGCCAATATGAGAACAGATGCCATTGTCGAAGGGAGGAAATAGCATGATAAATATGTAATGTATACAAGACAACATCAATTTAAATAGCTCCAATTATGTAATAATATCAACAGTTAAGCTGATTATTAAAGAAGTATTTCGTGCAAAAGCACTGTGATTAACAGTGTTAAAAATTTGGTTTCTTTACTATTTGAACCACATTTTTCGGATTTTCTTTAATAAAACTAACACCAACAGAGATAACTGTATGTATACAAATACATGGCAATTATTCGAGGATTATGGACTCACAAGCATCTACAAAGTATTGGAGCAATAGTTTGATACATTGAGTGGATTTGTCATTTTTAGCATTTCCTATTTTTCTTCACTTTTCTTAGAATATCATCGAAATGCTGATGAAACACATGATCTCGGCCCGTTCCTACGTCCCATTTCCAGCGTTCTTTTATGGCTGTTGGAAGAAAATGCCTCTCAAACCGTCATAGATTGATCATTTAACTATTGAACTCACTCAGTTCCTCCTGAATTAAAATGAAAGATCTATGATAAACAGTAACTTTCAACAGCAACAGGTTTTTTTTAAATTTATTTCTTGAGTGTCCTGCTGCTGTCCAGCAAAACATATTCAAAAAAACATCTAAGAAAGCCACCGTTTTATGTCATTTTTAATAATCCTTTCGATCGTTCCCACTTCGATCGAGTTTGGGAAAGTGGCTGAAAGATCACTTTTCCAATGCTTTCTTAATGCAAGGTCCTTAACGACGACATTCACTCTTATGTTAATTCTAAATATATGAATCATTTTGGAGAAATCATACCGCTGATAGCAATCGGATAAAAAAATGTCCCATGATTGGCATTTAACGACACATCAAATAGTTAGTAGCTGCCTGTCTCTTCCAAATGATCTTATTTAACATAACTTTACCTGCTCCCGTGGCACTGTCATCAACTAGCACGACTTAACAACATTCCCGTCATGGGTTCAAACCTCATATGTATCATCGGATTGACTATTCGCCTACACGCGGTAACTTAATAAGTTTAGAATAGTATAGTAAATGCCATAGGCCGGCATGTCCTAGTATAAGCCGGCATGACCGTGTAGGTCGTTGAACTAAAAAGAAGAAGTAATAAGTAAGCAAAATCTATCCTTGGAAGGTTTCATTCCATTTCATTTGAAAGGCTCCACCAAAACGAATCTATTTTAATATTTAATTTGATACCGAACGGCTGAGATCAAAACGCTCCATACACAGCAATATGCTAAATTCGTGAAGATTACCTTATAAAAGCTTGAATTTTACTACTAAAGTACAAATATTTGTACAAAAAGGTATACAATTTATCAAAACGAATGTTTTTCATTATATTGACAGTAGTAAATCACGTTTCGAGTCAAAAATATACCCCAAAAATAGAACGTATTTCAAATGTACGACTGATTTGAGACGAATGTCTTCTTCGAGCGATCGACAAATGGAGCTTCAAGGAGCTTTTAATATTAGTCCTTTGATCGATTCTTTAAAACACAATAGTCGTAAACAAAAATGTCCGAAAATAAATGTCAGTTATGTATTAGAAATACATACCCAATTGTTTTACTTTCTATTAATAAATTCAATACGTAAATCCATATAATATATGCATCAATTAAAAGACTTTATCGTTACGTGACATGCATTTATGCAAATTACTTGCTGAAGAACTTTTCCTTACGATCGTTTATTAAATACAAAATTAAATCAAATGACTCATTTCCTGCTAACGAGTGCAGGAAAATCAAAAATAAACCCCCCCGACCGTCCGTCATTGGCTGCAATTTGCTAAATAAAGCATAAATCATACACAAACTACTACCACTAAGCCGCGGTGCATTCCTAAAGCGCAGACCGTGTCACGCGTCAACTTGCCGGTGCAGGTGCAGGGTAAAATATTTTGCTTCGCCTTTCTTTTCATTAATCATAAATTTGAACCACCACCACCATTACCACCATGACCAGAAAGGCTAATGCTGCTTGAACTATGATTGTTTGATTGCATGGCCCACTCGGCTAAAATGGGATCGTGATGAGCAGCAGGGAAAAGTTCTGGCGATCCTTCACGCTTTTTTGCCATCTCTCTCTCTCTCTCTCTCTGTCTCTCTGTGTCTCTCTTGCCTGGGTAATAAAAACGGTTTTGCTCTACTTCCGGCACTATATTTAAATGAAGGATGGGGGGGTGGGGTCCATGGGATCAGGTGTGGAGAAGCGATGGAAAAATAGAAAAATGCACCAAAAGTCCTCCGTAGCCCCGGACCGTACCACAGCTTCAAGCACCTCAATAGGACAAAACAGAACCAGAACGCGCCGAACGCGGCTATTTTGTTTTTGAATGTCTGCCAAGACAAGACAGAATTTAATATTTATTGCCCCGAGAGCGTAAATCAGCACAATGCATAAATAATATTTTAAAGGCTTGGCTCGGGCTAACGCGATCCTCCGGACGCGCCCCCCCTCTCTCTGGGCTTTGGCATGTCCGAGAATGTCAGCAGTTAACCTGCAGAGCGGTGCTTTTCGGGGGCTGCTGCATGGAAAATGAAGCCGGAATCTTTCTGGCTGGTGGCCTCGTTGGATGGGTGTCAGGCAAATGTCGCACCTCCATAATCACAACCGCCCGAGTACGGGGTCTAAAATTTCATCTATTATTGTCCGCGTTGTGCTGATGGTGGAGATGATGGTTTTAGATGGTGCCTTAACGATCCTGCCGCTGGTGGTGAAAATCCCTTTGTGTGCTTGCGTGCTTTTAAAATGCATCGCTTTTTGCAGACAGGACGGGGAACAGCACAGACAAGTGGCATTTTGTTTGTTTTGTGAAGAAAGTGTCCTATAACGGTGCTAAAAAGCAACAAAATGCTCCAATAATTTCAAGCCATTTGAGCGACTTCCAAACACCCCTTTACTTATCACAAAAGCTGTTTTGAAAAACTTCGCACAACAACTTAACCCACACAACTTTGCCAATCAAAGAAGGTAAATTAATTCACAACACACAG
>VTWG01003406.1:0-21778 GCA_008817895.1 Anopheles fontenillei
CTTCTTGCTGCTTTTGGTTTGCCTTGCGCACCCAATCATAATTCCTCGTGTCAGAGCCGGTTGGGCCCACAAGGACCGAACGAAAGCGAAGGACCTGAAAAAAACCCTTGGCTTGCCGGTTGGAATGCAGCGCCCCGAAAACATGAAACCGTGAATGAAACGACGGGGTGCAATTATGATTTCCGCACACACCACACGCGCGGACTCTCTTAGCTTTTGCGCACCCTTCAGGAGGTACTGCTCTCGTTTGGCCTTCTTTATCCTTTCTCGTGGCCCCGAAAATCTGTCCGATTCGGGCTGGATTGCGAAGCATCCAAAGATCATAACCCAGCGGCNGCGGTGTAACCTCGGTAGCATGCTACCACTAATATGTTAGTTGAAAATTACACCCTGCCCAGGTGGGTTTCGGGCGGAGCGCAGCAGTGGCCAGTTTGGCCACTGGTTGGCTGGCTGTGCTCGAAATTCCGGTGGCCACCGATTGTCTGGTGCTGTGCTTTGTGTGTGTGCAAGACAGACGAATTACATACTTTGGGTCCGTACCGGGCACGTACCAAGCAAACTCGGAAGCCGAGCCCTACTGCACCACAGCGGGAGCACAATCCATCGCGATATTTCGCATCCCTCTGCACGCTGCAATTTAACGGAAGCACAGAAATGTGGTGAGGTAGGCTTTTTTTGTTTCTGGCGAATGCTTCCACCTTCCACCTAATTCAATCGATTCGAATTCGGGGGAAGCTTGTTGTTAATTGAGCTGTACGATCGATTTACTGATCTCATCAACATTCCTGCCGCGGTTTGGCAAATCGGTGGAAGGCTGTGCGTAGTAATTACGTTAATCGGTGTCGAACGTTGTTTTGGAGTGAATTAGTCATACTTTTAGCGGCATGGCACGGTGAGGCTGATTAATAATGAGCTCCTCGAGAGCTGCCCGGGCTGAGAAGGAGAGTGTGAAAGGAAAAATAAACTGTAACATCAAATTGTAATCCATGTGGATAAATAATTTATTTCAATTAGAGCTGTCGTCAACTGTGTGCTGACTTTAAGTGCTGTTTCTTTTACTTTGAGGTTTTATCCTCGTCTGGCATCTTTAACAGTGTCCATTTTAAGAAAAAAAAATCTACTGGAACTGCTCTTTAGACACTAATTTTGTTGCTTTCTCAATTGCTACTCTCAATTCAAATCAATTATGTGGATATTGCCATACTCAATTCAATAAGTTAACTTATCTTCAAAACAATTCCTTGTGAATCTTTTGAAATATCGTAAACTTATCATCGAAAAGGTACAAAATTCCAAGGGTTCTCAAGCCGTTGCAAGCAAATATTCCAAGCCATTTAAAGTTATTTTCAACAATACATAGTGATACGAATGATGTGTCACATGTTTACCAATTGACATAAAATTGAAAATCAAGCATTTTGTTTTACCAGCCAACGAGATAAAATTTCAGCCTATCAGTGGAACAGTCTGTCAGTATTTTTTTCTGTTTGAAATGAGTTATAGTACTTTTATTAAACTTTAATAAAAAAGGATGCATATAAGTTTTAAGCTTTCTTGGCAAAATATTTATGCTTCAGCAAAAAACCAAAAAAATCAGTCCTTCATGAGTGAATCTGATTGTGCCTGCGATTAATCGGCGTTTGTTTACATATTTTTCTGGCAGAAATAAAGTAGCCTGAAAATTTGATGCTAGTTTTGCGAGTGGTTTTGTATGGAGTGTTGACATGATTTCAACTGCCAAGTGTCAAACTCCATATAATACAGCTGGCTGATTTCGTAAAAGCCCCCAATATTGAAAGTAGATTATATGGATTGGAAATCAAGTCTACGATTTTATGCTGACTCTAGAGACCTTGTAAGTTTCGAACTGATCTGTTCTGATCCGTACAATAATTTTCTGACTATAAACAGTTGCAAGCCATCTTAAGGCAATCACATTGAGTAATTTGGAATGGAATTGGTGGCGAGCTTTTACCTTGCCAGGATAAATGAATTGGCCCAGGCCAATGTAAATTCTGTAAAGAAGGAGAAATCCACTGTCAAGGTGTAGAACGGTGTTTTTTTTTGGAAAGAAACACCTAAAGCAGTTCCGAAAGTATCTTTGGGAATCAGCTCCTTCGGCAAAAAAATATTATTTTTAATAGAAAGATAAATTCCATACAAATTCCGTGTAAATCCGAGCTAGTTAATACATTAGCGAAGCGGATTTTTTTTTGTCGAATCGGGTCATCGACAGATGAATTCCGGAATTATTCGTGTAATGTAATAAGGCCTTTAAAGAATAATTCGAGCGTTTTAACAAGCAATTCTATTTCTGTAATGCTATGCATCGTTGTAATGGATGTTCTGCAAACTTCAATTCAAAATCAGTTTAGTTCAATATCAATGTCAGTTTGCTTTTAGTCATTCTGAACATATTCAAATCAAACATAAAATAAAACGAATAATGCTTTTGAAAACTATGTAAAAAAGAAGATAAATCGTTCTGCTCCGTTGTTTGCTTCCTTATAGCATTAGCGACAGATTCAAAAATGCATAGAACACATTTCCTCCTAAGAAAACGTTCCACAGTGGCTTAAATCCATATGACCCAGGGAAAAATTATAATTATGTAACAATCGAAAAATCAATCATTAAAATCATCGCTCAATTCACAAAAATAAATTGTATTGCAATATAAACACTGATATAGATGTCTTTGCGGGATTTTCAATAAAATTCATTGCCAATTCATTTTATTGCTTGTCGTAACTTATTATGTTCCCATTTAATTTCAACCTATTACTCAATACGATACGATTTCATCTCCCTTGCATTAGATCATTCCCACGCCTTTTCCCCATTTTAACCAATAAGTGTAAGCCCAGAACTTGTTACATGCTAACTAAGTGTTTTGTTTGTTCTAGGTAAGCCGGCAATGAAAGCATAACTCACGCACCTGACCTCTACCCCCGAGGACCCCAACCCATCCCACCAGCCTCAACGAAAACCATACCGTACCGTACGAGCGCTTGAGTGACTTGTGCCGGCACGTATCCTTCTGCGAAAACCCTTCAGCCCTCCAGCGCACTGCAACGCCCTCCGATCCGTTTTCCCCGGCGCGAAGCGGAATCAATACGAAACGAAACCAAAAGCGTGCGTACGCCACCGAAAAAAAGCCCGTACGCGGGGCAAAGGGTGCCGTAAATCGTGACCGTGAGCGAGTCGAGAAACAGGGCAACAAGGCAGGCAAATTCAAACGAAACGAGCAAAGCGCCAAAACGAAAAAAAAAACACACGGCCCGTTCGTGTGCCAAGAGCTCGTCGATAATCACTGTAATCGACGTGTGGATTAATGTGTCCAAAACGGGCATAAAACACGTGCTTTCTGCTTCGCGTGACCTCGAACAAGTACGTTAGAGTAGGTAATAAAAGTGTGAGCAAAACGCACAATAAATTCCACACTTACGGTACGGTTCGGTACGTTTTTGTTTTCTGTTTGCGAAATTAAACAACAAAAAACAAAAACCACGCAAAATAAATTACCGATAAGCTCGCCGGTTTGCCTATTTGCTGCCCTTTCCTTCACAACAACGGCAGCATAACAGCCGCCCGCCCGCATAAGCCGTTGCGCGGCCGTAACAGCCGCTCTTGGCTTGGCCGCCGCCCGGGAGCATGACATTTCGCTGCGTTCCTCCGTACGACGCTAGCGCACAATGGGTAAGTGTTGAGCTTCGGAACGACGACGACGATGACGACGACGGTACGAACACGGGACACAGCATCTCGCTTCCACCAATGGGCGGGTTTAATCTCTCGGTTAGCTTTATCCCCTCGCTTTATCCCGGGAGATTGCGCTACTGGATGGTAGATGTCTCTGTGCGCTGCTTTCGGGATGTAATCTCCCTGGAGGGGTTGCATTCAATGGAAACTGCTTACACATGGTTTAATTATAAATTTTGTTACTACTAACTCATTTTGTAAAGGTGGGGTTTTGCAGAATAAAAACTTAAGATCAAGAAGAATTTTCCTATTTATTCAAAATAATCAAGCCGCCATCACTATAATTTAATTTCTGTCTTTTAATTTCATATTGTAAGTGATGTTAAAATCTCTTTACGAAAATGAAACAAGATACTGAGACCTACTCAGAAAGAGTTTTGTATGATTGTAATTGATTAATGCATAAAGGAAAGTAAATTATAGGCAAAATCATAGTTATTATGTCTCATTTCAATGTTTTAACAGATTTTAAAGCACTTCCTTTCTACAAAAGCTTTGAATAGATCCGGTTCGAAGGACCATTGTTTCACTAAACATTACAGTGTTTACCGCCAAATTTTCGCTCTTTGGTATACATTTTTGGCAGTATGCATCAATTTTAGACTCTAACGAACATATTTTTGTTTGTAAGTCAACAATTCTTTACTCTTGTAACAATCATAATTTTACAAAGTATTTGAGCAGATTTATGACAAATTAAATTGTAAATCACATTAGCACTACAAAAGCCGTGAAATTTGATTCTTTTTTGGTGTGAAAAACTAACGACTGAACCTGAAAATATATTCCAACTGTTTTCATTCCATTTCAACTTCAAAAATAGGCGTAGCAATTTTAGTATTTAAAATTTTATCAATTAAAGTATTAAAAAGTTAAGATAAATTGAATAATTTTGAAACACACAGTTTCGGAAATTAGGTTAAATTTAGGAAGCAAAACAATTGACTGACTATCAAAAATTGATGTCTTATAGGCAAAAATTATGACACTGGTTGGTGAGTGAGTGTAAGTGAGGACAAATAAGTGATACATCTAGCAAAATCAAAACATGAGCTTCAATTAACAAAGGGAAGTAAAAGCAAATATTTGATAGAAAAGATAGCAAACTAGTATTGTTTTACATCTTATTCAGCTACTCTCCTAAGACCCAATTACCAATTTACCACCATTAAAACATTCTTAAAGATGATGCATTTCTATGAATTCCAAAAACGACCATCATAATGACCACCAAATTAAAACAACTGTCACCAAAATATGTGACAAGCCGATTTTGTCAAGCTTGCAAACCGCAAGGAAGAGGAACGGAATGTTCCCACCGCGCCAGCAGAGGCTCTTCCGGTTTTGTATCATTTTTTTTTTGCTTGCACCGCTCGTCTTCATAGCAAAAACCGCGGGAGTGACCAATCTCACGGACCAAAAAAAGAAAGAAAGAAAGATGCTACCCGTTGATCCCCGAAAATGAAGACAAGTGGAGCGAGCGTGCGTGTGTATGGTGTGATTGTTGGCGTATTTTTGCGTGTGATTCGTGTCATTGCCGATTGTTGGTGAAATTTTTACGAGAATGACCAGCTCGTTAAGACGGTGGGCCCCCGACCGGCCGGAATGGGCCGCTGTTAAACATTCGCCGAAACGCACCAGGGTTCCAAGGGAATGTACGGATGTGTTTATGTGTATATGTGTGTGTGTGATTGGCCAAAACCACCCCTTTCAAACCACCAAAGATCTTCATCAGAACCGCTGGAAAAGAAAGTTCGCGCGGGAGAACGCGGGCACCTACACCGTTGATCGCAAACCCCAACACCACGCGCGCGCTGGTTAGCATTACTGTCCGGTAACATGAATTTTCGCATCACCAACAACACACATCTAGCATCCCGACCGTACCCCTCTTCCCCCCCTTGGTTGCTCAATTCCGCAAACCGCGTACGCGGCCCAATAAAAGCTAATTTACTGGCACATTCGAAATTATTTACAGACATCCCAGACGACCCGTCGGTCGGTGGCAGTTTGCTTTTTGCTCTTCAAGGAATACAGCAACAAAAAAACTCCCCATCTCCACCCCAGGTTTGAAGCAGGTTTTTTGGGATGTCGCGGGGAACATAAATGTACTGTCCCAAGCCTGCTGGAGTCCCTCATGCGAGAGGGGCCACGACAGGGCGGGGATTGTTTTGACATTTCTGATTGTTTCGATCGCTCGTTTTCGGGAGGAAATAAAGTGAGATAAATGGACGCCGTGGTGCAAAAACCCCGGCCACAAATGCTCAATTATCAGCTCCATTCACCGTAGAAAGGAACCCGGCTGCTCCCGGCGCAAAACGGCTTTGGCTAACTGTTGTTAGCATTAATAGTGCGAACAGAAGAAACACGTGCAAGCGCGAATGTCGCGCGAATGTAACGCTCTTCGGGGCAGCGCAAGATTTGTATCGCGCACACTTGATCTCGGGGTAATCAAAATCCGACCCCGGCTCCTCCAAAACAACACAACACTCCGAATCAAACTCCCATCGGCAGCATCCCTGCTGGCTTTTTGATGCCCTGCGCTCACGTTGGTTTTCGGTTTAAGTGTCGTTCTGGTTTTTGTTTCCTCTTTTCTCTTCCTCAGATTGATTGCCATTTGGGGTTCCATTTTTTGGCAGTCAATAAATCACGCTTCGATCACGCTTCGGGATCTGGACCACTGGATGCCACGAAAGAAGCGGTGTGGGAGGATGACGGAGTTGTTTTTTACATGACATGTGACATGTACAGGAAACATGTTTCGGGAACGGATTGCTTCGATGTGTTGAGGCGGCTTGTCACGCGTTTGCTTGTAATTACCCTGCCCGTGTTAGCTATTCTTTTCTGTCGTTTGCGCTCAACGATCCTGGTAGTGACATTTAGGTGAGCGTGAAAATGTTTGTCTGGCGGCAGGTCGGTCAGGTGTGTTTTGTACATTGTTGTGTGGCTTTCCGTGGGAGAGTGCGTTTTGCAGGGAGGTAGTCAGATGGTGTGAAACATACAAACGGTTTGCTGAAAGATCACGATCACGGAAACGCAAGGTGTGCTGGAATACTGGGTGCGCGTACTCAGACATCTAGCCGCCCCATTGTATGTAGAGTATGACATACGTGTCGGACATTGTAGCAAAGTTTGGTGCAAACCACATGGTTGGAAGGTGTGATGTTGTGGTACAGTTGAACGCTTCCAACCCACAGTTTCGTTTTGCAGTACCTTTTCGGCATAATCTAGTTTAAAAGGGAGAACTACTAGAAGAAGTAAGCGAATTGTCGTATTTTATCGAGTATAACGACCCCCTGATGAATTACTCAATATTTTTGGAAACGAAGTTTTGTTTTGCCTTTAATTGAAAAACTATTACTGTTACTGTAACTTTTTACATTTTACCAATTAGATTCAGATCAAATTAGTTTTTTTTTGCTTGCCAATACAAGCGTGTAGAAGGCCATCAGTTCTCCCTCGTAATCTTTTGATATTTTCTGAGCAAGTTTAGTTTTTTTTATCTCATGCTTAAATGGTTCTTTTTCAAGGCCTGCCGGAACGACTATTGGACTTGGCTTTCAGGGGGATAATGGGGACAAGGTCCAATCAATCAGGGCTTGAACCCAGGACGGGCATGTTGTTAATCCATTCGAGTTGAAGACTGTACCAACGGCCTAACTACCTATGCACCATACTATCCTTGTATTTGATTGGATTTAACATTTCAAGTGTTATAAAAAAGCTGCTTAACGTGTATAACGACATCTTTAATCTAATATTTTTTTATTTAATTTTCATCTTAAAAGGAGGGTTATAAAAGCAAAAATACGGCAATTCAATAATTCATGGATCATTAAGCTATAATCACGCGAATTTAAAATTGTTTAAATTTAAATGTTAAAAAGTTAACCAAAACTAACCAAGTGCAAACCAAAAGATCTATCCTAAAACCATTTTTTTAAATATTAAATTATTTACTGATCAATATTACCAAAATTTCATAGGTTTTGTTGATTGTTTACAGGGTTTTCCACGATTTATTAGTTGGTTCCCGTATTTTTTGGGCTAGTCTCACGATTTATTCATCGTTTGTCAGAGATTTTTGTTCCCACGATTTATTGGTCCCAATTGGACAACAAAATACAATTGGACATCAAAATACAATTGGAGCAAACAATTCCGCGAAATGCCCAAAATAACGTGGAAACACAAAACAAAATATGGGAAGCAACCAAAAAAATTCGGAAAACAACCCGAAAACCTTGGGAAACCCTGTAAACTTTAAAATAAAATGTGTCAACTAAAACAGCCATTTTAGTACGTAAACCTTTGCATAACTATTTTTGGAAATGATGCGTCAGATTTGTTATACTTCGAGAGATTACAACCTTTTCTTGTGGCTGTTTTAATCACCTTTATTACATCAAGCGAAGAATTAAAAATCCTAATACAAATCAAATTTGAAAGGTAAATTAAGTAGAAAGACCCATTCTTGTAGTTGTTGTTAAAACCTCCTTCCTTGCATGATGCCGATTGAAGTTACACATACTTCACTGCTTCTGCATCATTTGTAAGCTTGTAGAAGCAAAAATTTCACTCATAATGACTCAAAAACACTGGCTTCAAATTAGTACAATTTTTGACAAATCAAACGCTAAAGCCTCTTCTAGTTTAGGTATAAAATTTGAAACTTTTGCACAACAGATTTCGTTTTACCTTCACGTAATGTTTGTCATGCCTTCCGTCGTTTGTTTGTCATGCCCCCTCAACAACACCCACCCCATTCCCGAACTAGTAAATCGAATCGAAAGCGCAACAATCCATCGCTCCTTTCTTTTACCATCCACCCTCCTACCCTCCCGGGCGCACCCGCCAAAAACCATTCATCTGCTTTATTATTCGCTTAAAATTAATAGCAAATCACTGGCCAAACACAAAACACAGCCTCCCGAAAAACGATTCGTTCCGATTCGCGAGCGCAAACAGCGCGAAATCGATAGAATCACGGTGACGAACGCCGTTCGGGCCCACCCCGTTGAAATCCAGCCCAGTCCACCAGGGTTCACGGGTGCGCTCGTGGTATGAAAAATGAATGATCACGAAATAAGCGTGATTGTTGTTAGTAGTGAAGCCTGAATGATCTCGCACACGCAATAACAGCAAGCGCACATGCGGTCAGCCTCCATTGATTGGGTCACCTGTACACCTCCTCAATGTGCCGTTGCGGTGTGGTGTTATGTTGTCGCGCGCGTCCACCCACACGCCTCCCCTCCCCGATACACTCCTCCCAAAAGTAATGCTGCTTTGGCTAATAATTTAACATGACTTGTTTTACGTTTGAAAATTGCGCTCGGCAAAACGCAACGCACCAAACCCCGATAGAAGAACGGTTTTTACAACCAATTAAGCATTTATGGAGCGTGTGTGCGGACGCAGGTCCGGTCTCATGGGGTAAACGTTCCATATCACTTTGGTCAGAGTTTAGCGAACGGAACGGCATTACGATAAATCTTCCACCGTACTGTTATGCTTACGAAAGGGGGCAGCAGCAAAAGGGAAGATCAGCTCATCTGGAGAAGAAAAACGATTGCAGAAATTAAATTTCCCCTTACGCTCTTCTGTTTCTAATGAATTACGAAGCTTTGTCAAACAATCAGCACCTTTGGGAAGTTCATGAAGCATGACGCGTTCCTCCCGCTCTCTCGGTGTGTGTGCGTTAGTCGCTTGCTGTATTTACCCTATTTGTAATGGGCTTTTAATTCGAGTGTTGACTCCTTTTAAGGGCTCATAAATTATTGCTCGCATGGTAAGTCTCGCCACGGACAGCGAAAGAGGTGTCAGCGATAGGTGTTGAAGCGTCGCACGCCAACAGGGAACTCGCTATGGTATCGAATGGTAGTTAGAGATACTTTTTCGCACACCTCCAACTTAACGCGTCAGCATATAGGTGTGTACGTTTTTTTTGTCCTTGCCTCAAAACCACCAATCCAAGATCCAGTTTGAATGTAATTTAGTACGTTTTTGTCATTCCTCTCGCATTGGTGTGGTGAAGGTGAAGCTATTCCCATACCGGAGGGACAATTTCGCTGCAGAACGTAGCGGAGGAAAGAGTTGCTAGTTCATTAAGCATAAAAGCGAAACTTGGCGAGATGGCACCGCACACACAAACTGTATCCACCCCGAAGAAGATCACTTCAAAGTAAATGCAACACATTCGACTCGATTGCTTCCAATAAAGCTCAAAAGCAATCTAGCTGGGACGGCCGATGGGAATGGCGATTCTGCGAGCTAGAAGCGATCGCAGGAGCACATAGGAGGGTCCAGATAATTGTACGGACGGAGCGACCTGCGCTACAATTGCACAGTTTCACAAATAAAATGCTCTGGCGACGGTTCTGGCAAGGTGTTTGATGTGGTTGTACCCGTCGCGTAATAGGAGAACACGGATCAAGTGGTAAAGTACATAAAAGGAGGTCCTGCCGTTGATTGAAAACTGAAGCAGGGTGAAGCCTATTTCAATTTGCTTTGCTTGAAAGAGGGTTAATAGTTTAATAAGAGTTTGGAAGTGATTTTTATTGGACCAAAGACCTAACCGCTGTAAGCGTGGACAGGGACACAGCGTGCTATTAAGATTCGTTTAGAGTAAGCGGGGGTAAGTGTGTGCATATATCAAAAGCCATTACGAGTATAAAAATTAATGCTACAAAATGAAAAAGTAGACTGTAATAGAATGTTTAATATTTTAAATATTAAATCATTTTATTAAAAGCTGGTAACACTATTTTAAACATCTGAAGAATTTTTTTATTAATAAATTTCATAGTTAAGCATAATAAAGAGCATAGATCATTTAAAGAATGTTGATACTGTTGTAAATAAATTAATTTAAAAAGTTCCACAAAAAATAGCTTTATCAAATACACAAAATAGCCAATAAAAAACTACTTAAGGGCTTTCTGTAAAAATTAATGAAACTTCAAATAACAACCGCACGCCTATTCATCAAACGAAACAACGTCAAGTGCACACATTTGCCCCACCTTGCGCTACATGACTCTACACACATCTCGCTAATGAAATTTGTTTCTAGTCCAGGTTATAACGTTACCATTCCCTTTCCCTCCAGCCCATTGCAGAAAACCATTACACTCTACAAGAAAGCTCGCACTGGACAGCGAGAATAATCATCATTCGACCATTTCGTCCCATCTCGCCGTTAGCTTTCCACAAAGGGGGAAGAGTCATACCCACGGGTTTGCCATCCCCGGTGCTGTGCTGTGCTACCCAAACGACCCGAAACCACTATATAAACAAACAGTAAACGGCTACTTAAACGAAGAACATTACGGTGAAATTTTGGCACTTAGCAAGTGCAAACACAGGGCAGCAAAAGCAAAAAAGGCGCTGTCCCACCATCTTTTCTACCGGTTTGAATTAAGCATGCATTAAAACAAAAACACACACACACACACACACACACACAAACGCAGAATGTGATTAAATCTTCTTGACCAAGGGAATTAAAGGGAAAGAGAGAAAGAATCGAAAAGGATAGCAAAAAAAAAGACGACTTCACTACTGCCAAACTGCCAAGCCCAATCTTTCGTAGCCAGGAAACTCAAATATCTCCACCTTGGGGTTTTTTTTACAACCGAAGCGTACAATTCTACAAGCCGCACTGCAAAGCGAGATGCCTTTCCGGTGCCACAACAAACGCCCCGGCGCGGGTCCATATTTCGTTGTGTCATATTTATGTTTCATCGCGGTGCGTTTATTTTCCGGTTTTTTTTCTCTCTATCCCGGTCAGATTGCTGTGTTTTGCTTTCGAATCATCCCTTTTTTCCTACTCCTTCTCTTCATCGTTTAATACAGCTGCGAGCTGATAGACAGGAGAGAGGTGATATAGGGAGCTGGGTGCCATTTACCTGTTGTTATTAATTTGAATGTTCGATCGGGGAAGCGCGTTGCCCGAGAACAGCAAAAAAACCAGCGGAAAGACCACCGCGAGTTGATGATTACAAAATGAATTTCAGCAAAGATTTCGAGGCTGTTTCGAGGGGCGAGCCGTGAAGCCGATGGGGAAGAAGTGGTTCGAAAAGTGAAGCTCCTCTTCACCCTTTTCACATCGATGAATGAAATTTGGGATAACAATAATTGGCACCAGGGCGAGTCAGGCGCTGGAGGCGAAGCTTTATGCCGATTCCCGACACCGACATTATCCTCACCTTTCGAAGCTAAATATGCACAGCACACACAAACACACACACACGATCACGCTCCATATCGTGAGCGAATTTATGAATGAAAATACTTCCGCCACCACACCACACGACTTTGTAGAGATGACATCGGGTTCGCCAAAAGGGGGTTCGTCGCTTGCAGTCTTTTGTGTGTTTGCAGGCGAAAGAAAACGGAACCTGAAGCGCACACGCTCGCTTGAGTCGGAATGCGTTTTTCGGAGTTGCTTGCAAAGGAAAAAGGCACTCTCTTTGCCAATTTTTGCGCCCAACAAATCTGCACCAACCGAGCTTCCCGTGCGTGATCCCTGCTGCCGCTTTGGTCACCCGAGACGCCCTTAAAAGGGGCGTCCTCCCGTTCAACCCAGCGGTACACTACATGCTGGACGGTGACCCATTCCTATCGTGGAAGGTGTGTGTAGCGTTCGCTGCTTGCTGTTTTTGTTTTTGCACATTTTTCTGTCGCCTTAATCGCCCCTGGCATTACGCTCTTTCTGGGTACGATTAAACTACGACCAACCGGCTCGGTAACAACAGCAACACCAGCCCAACACACAAAAACCCCCAACCGGATCCGGACCAAAATGACCAACTAACTCGAAGCGTGTGCGCGTGCTCGTGCGCTTTAGACGTTTGGTGTGTGTGTGTGTGGTTTTTAGCGCATTCAATACATTCTTTTGTTGCACATCTTGCAAAAGCTCGCATCGATCGGATTTGGACCGGCCCGGGGGTGGTACCGGGCCATATAGGTTGGATTTGTTTTTGTGCTCTTCGCTTTAAGGTGTTTGTTCCCCTGTTTGCTTCAACCGTTTTGCCGTGTGGCTAGGAGCTGCTGGAGGGTAAAGTGGTATGTGCAGCCTGCTGCATGCGACAATAAAACTAAAAAGAAGGCACCTTCATTTCTTCTCCCCACTATCACGCGGGCTGGAGGGCAGTAAAATTGAGTCCAACCGAGATTGGCCGCGCGGTATGAAAATACCGTAACCATAATGCTCCCCGAACGCCCAGTCCCTTTTAATCTAATCCACCACTTGGAACTGGTGCACACGCGCGCTATCAAAACGTTAATTAAAATTGAAATGTCATCCTCATTGCGTCGGCACACGCCGTTGCCGAAGCAGTTACCGGCATAAGTGTTGCGTAGATATTTCACATTAGCACGTTATCGTTTTTCTTTTTCTCTTTCCGCCAAGACGTTTTAGGCTTTTTTTCGATTGCTTTTCTCAAAATAAACTGCTTCAAAACAGCATTTTTCCATCGCCAAACTGTTAAAGCTTCATCATATGTGTAGCTACCACGCCGCTCACGTAGTATGGGGACAGATCCAAACGATCAGTGCGCTTATCGCCTGCTAACGACGATTTCGCACGACGTTAAAACGGTTTTAAAAACACACACACAATCTTGGAAGATGCACGCCGACGGGCTCCGTACCGGCTTTTGGGCACTTAAATTTGACACTTTCCACACGACCACCAATGCACGTGCCTGCTGCACCCTTCCTACAGGCCAAAAACCGACAGAAGCGACCGCGTGCGCGCGCGCCGAAAACCCGTACGTCGAACTTCAATCGTAACCTTTCAAAAACGATACGATAGCAGCAGCATCACAGCTACGAGTGCGGTGCGATAATTAAGTTGAAAAGCAAAACACACACACACCGAGCTCTTATCGCAACTCTCGTCTCCTTTCTTTGCTTTGAAGGCTGCAGCCAAAACGCAATTAAAAAAAAATCAACTTGCTTGTTGTTGTGCGTCCAAATATTCCTTTAATTGCACCCACGGAGTAGCAGCCTTCTTCTGCGGACTGTTTCACTCATTCTTTTTAATTAATATCAGTTTGCATTTTGCCACCGTTCGGGATGGGGATTTGCGTACGGCCAGCAAAGGGTGCATTCGATGCATTCCAGGCTGACGAATGCTCTCCAAACGCACTCTTGTGGTGCAGTTTGTTAGCCGCAGTTAAAAAGCCGTTCATTTGTGTGGAGCGTTCCAGTGCAGGCAGGAAGCAGCGAAATGGTACCGCCCCATCGGTACCGCCATATGCAGTTGCATACATTAGCATTAATCGTTTCGAGACTAAAGCGCTGCGGTTGCGCTTCCTCGCTTAATTTGGCGTAGGTCCAGGATTGACCCACAACGGTGAGCAGTGGTGCGGATCTGGGGCAAGTGCAGCAGTAAAATGTACCATCACTTGACGCTTTCGTTTAGTTTGTCGTGAATGAGTACTTGTGAGACTAAAAATAAATAAATAAAGAGCATAAAAGGCTTAGTCGAAGTATTTTTCACATACTTTTCTATAATTCAAACGGTCATAAAACTCCAACAGAATCATGTTTTGAATTATCACGATTAGTAAAACCATTCTGGTTAAAGAACAATTTAATAATTTGATCTTAATCAATAAAAACCTTCTCACCGAGAAACAAATCAAATTCAAAATTTAACAATAAAACCTTAGCAAGTCAATCTTATTCTATAAACAAGAGTATTGAATTACTGATGGGATACTATATATCTTAAATCAGGAATATAAAAATATTTAAAGAAATTGTAAATTCTTTTCAAACATTTGATAGATCAGCAAATCTGCAAAACTTCGAGTCTAAAAAGCTTTATCTTATACTAAAAAATGTATTACGTGTTTCGCCAAACGTCTTCAAAACGATACCTAATACTCTTCCTCATCTTAACGCCACACTAATCCACCTTTCCGAAACGCTCCTCTTCAAATCATTTCGAGCAGCCCGGCCCATCCACGTCCACATCCATCTACGCTCGCTGTTATTTTAACACACATTTTTCTGTCACCCAAACACCACCACCACCACCCCGTCCCTAAGCATTTGGGATGCGAAGCCCCCGTAAAACTCCCCTTTAAAGCGGTACAGAAATCTGCCTCGAGTGCGCGTTCGCCACTCGAAAGCCATCTCCTCGAGAGGCGCACAATTTCTACAGGCGTTGGCAATTGTATCACGCTTGTACACGCGCCCCACGCGCTATCAAACGTTGCGTTCGATCCTCCTTTTGGTGCCCCCGTAGGATTCCCCGTAGGATTCGTCTTCCGATCCCAAAACGGCACAACTCGCCCCTTTGTGCTGATCGTCACCTTGACCGAACGTAGCACGCACGTACTGGCTTTTTTTCTCTCTCTCCTGTACTGTTGTTTGCACCGGCAAAGATATTACACCTAAAAAGACAAAACAGATCGAGCGAGACAACAAAAAATGTATCTAAAATATCCCCCCACTCTGTGTGCGAGATAAGTCTTCGATTGAGCGAGTGTATGTGGGTCAGCACCGGCCACAGCCTGCCAGCAGCAACGAAACCAGCGCTCAAGCGCACGAGGAAGACTGATCGTCGTCACAAACGCACACCCCGGCCACCGAACCACCGAAAATCCAAAGCCCCATCCAACCCCCTTTAGTCTGAAGATTCCCACGATGCCCCTCCCGCGCAAAGCCCGAAAAGCGTGCAGCGGGGTTGAACACAATTGAGTCAATTTGTCACAGGTGAACGATCGATCAAGTGTGTTTTATCGTACCGCGCGGTACGTATACAGGCCCGCTCGTGCGCCACATGCGCGACGCGAATGAATCGAATCGCGCATGCTTTCTTCATCTCTCGGCGACGGCGCGAAGAAGCAAAAACGCTACAGCCTCCAGCATAAACCCCTGCACGAAACGAAACACGATCCTAAAAGAAGAGAGGGAGAGAGACACAGCATTTCGGTTTCGTAAAGAGAGCGCGCTTCGGAGCGAACCGAGAGCAATTCCTTAAGCCTATTATGTTAGCCACCAGCGGCAGCATAAGAGCGGGCGCGTGAAGAGAGGTTCGACACAAGCGACGAACCCGACGACCCGGCATCCAGGAAAATCGCTCCGGGGCTTTGCCGCTGATCTGATGGCCACTAGTTTACATGCGATCTTTCGATCGTACGCATCGGCGTGATCGGTTTCGCGGGTTTCGCGTGTGGTTTTTCCACTCTTTTCGCCTCCACCCTCCAATCTTTTTTTTGCTGTTTGGTTATATTTATTTGCACCTGCTTCACAGCACGACAGCACCTTTTCTTTTTCCGTGTGTCGGACGGACATCTTTTTTTGTTTTTTTTTTTGCGGCTTTGCTGTGTGTATTACAACTAGATTTATCAATCTCTGCGATGGAATTTCTGTACGAAATCGTTCACACCAATCCCACCGGCTGTCCGTCCTTTCTCTCGTGCTAATAAGTGTTATCTTAACTGCTTCCTCTAAACCCGATCCGGACGCAACTGCTGGACCAGTGATTTGAACGTGGAGGTTCGTCGCTTGTAACGTCACTTCATTCCGCGCGCGTTGATGTCTTTCGTTACTGGTTTTCGGGCTATCGCATGAAATCTCCAGTGCCATTTCCGTGTCCGTTTTGAGTGTTGTGTGATTTTTTTTTTGTGTTTGTTTTTTATTGTGGTGCATATTTTGCCAACCACACACACACGCACACATACACTGCCATATGCGTATGTGTGCATTAAGGAACGTATCATATAGCTACCGTGTCGCCATGTGTAATGTTTCGCATTTATAAGTGAATTTGATGTGCCTTATTTTGCTGATATAAAGTAATGAACCCGTTCATTCGTTAGTTAAGTTGTTTTCTATTCGTAACTTTATTACATCGATTTATCATCGAACCCTTTTCAAATTGTGCCAAACTCTTGTGCCGGCTCCGCCTTCCTCGATGGAGTCGCATGGTGATTGCTGAGTGGGTTTTCAATAGCAAAACAAAACCTTTTTGATTTGTGAACATTGCGCACCGGCACCATGAAGAACAATAACGTACCGCAGCACGAGATCGCTGAACTCGGTCAGCAGCCGCAACCACAGCATCAGCATCACCAGCAACAGCAGCAACACCATGACCCGGGTCAGATACAAATCACCGACCTGCGGCATCAGTCTTTGAACGAGATCCTGAAGAACAACATGGAGATCATGAAGCCGTCCGGCCATCACGACCATGATCACCATCACACACTGCACGGGCTGCACCACGGGTACGACGATCACCATGGCGGCATGGACTGTACCGACCTGATCGGTGACAACAACAATAACCGAAGAAGTGACAGCAACAACAACCACACCGTCGGCACCGCCAGCCACCAGCAGCAGCAGCAACTGACCGGCAGCCAACGGGGCATCGCTCACGGTGGCAGTCACGCAACGCCGGGCACACCGAACAGCTCCACCGCCGGCCCAGCGGCCACCGCCGCCGACTGTCCCGACGATGACCTGAGCAAAAGCCAATTGATTTTGATTGATGATGAGCGCAGTTCCCTGCACGACGATGACGACGTAAGTTCGATCCCGATACTGGGCATTCCCCCCCCCCTCGCCCTACCTCCCTTGCGGTGTACGCGCGGTTTGGCACTTTCTGATTTATTCAGCGCCGAGTCACCGAGTGTGCGCAGGCAGCAGTGGCGACCTTTTGAACCCTTCAGGAGGCTTTTCTCGATGGGGCCTTTTTCTCGTCGACATCTTTATCTTGGGGGAGGGTTTTCGGAGGCTTCGAAAGGGATAGGGGATCGGCGATTTGCATTTTGTAAAATGCAGAGCTTTGCACAAGTGACACACAGCGGATAGAGGAAGAATAGCTTGATCTGAGGGAAAAGAGAGAGAGGTGGAGAGATCGGGAGCACAACTCAATCTCGCATCAAACTGTCGACAGTGTGAGCAGAGCAGTTCAATTGGCTGAACTCATACGAAAAGTAGTGATGCAGCAGTTTCCCGGGACGCGAGTTTTGTAGTTGTTGATTTTAATACATCAAACAAACAATTTCAATTTATTACATATTTGTTCAACTTTTCTATCTTATTGCATTATGCATTGCATTATTATTATCTGATATTATTGCAATCATTATCTTCACAATTAAATAACATAGTAGTGTTTGTAAAAGTTTTTTAAAAGATTGACATTCATTTGTTTAAAATCGAATTGTACCCGAAAAATCGTTTGAAATCGAATTGGTTTGTTAAAGAGCCCAGTTTTTATAATTATTGTCTAAAATCATTGGTTTATCGATGCGCTCCTGATAAATTGTGTAATACATTGTATTAATACATTTTTTTATTGATTATGTTATTTATTTTCCTCTGATTTATTAACCTAAATTACATACATTTCTATAATATTCTCAAAGTTTTTTTTTCTTTTTAATGTAGTTTATTTTATTTTATTGCATTTGATGGTACTTTCCAAAAAAAAGTTTTCCGGGTTAATTAAAATGTTTCATTTTAATGTTTTGGCTTACTTCCTTTTACTATCCATGCATTGTTTTTTTTTTCGTTAAATTTTGAGCATTATTCTTATTGGTTAATATGTAAAAACATATTTTACATAGACAAGTATGTCCAATTAAATAACATTTTTCATTCTCTACATTCATGTTTGATTTAATTTTACTTTTTTAGTCATCATTTTTGCTATCCTCTTACTGTTGGTTCTTCTCATTCGGTCTTAACCTTACCACCACTCACGATCGTTGTCTTAACTTCTTTCCCAACTCTTTTCAACTCCACTTTATTCCGATCGTATGTTTCCAAATTTTCTAATCACTTTTCGTCCCCAACAAACCTTCTTCCCTTTATCCCATCATCCTTCCACAAGCGAATGGTTTGTCTCTTTTGCTCTTTGGCACGTTGTGTTTCTGCACACATGCACACGCTTGCTGGCTTGCTCCCGTTTCTCGCTCCAAAACCGTCGTCACCCCGTTTATCGGATTCTCGACATTCGCGTGTGGATCGATCGATTGTCGATGATTTTTAATTTCACCTCCTGTTTCCACTCCACAAGGGACAGTGCTCGTGCTTTTTGTCTATTCCTCACACACACACACATGATCGCGATCAAGTAGCGTTAAGAGATCAGGAAGGAGTAGCCTCTCGCCCCCAAAAAAAAAGAGCTAAAATAAAACGAATCTTGCAAGTAATCCGAGCTACGTCAATCATTCAAGATTACTGAATTAATTATTGCTCCCTCTCGCTCGTTCGCTCGCGTCAACCTTCCTGGTCGAAGCATGGAACCATTGTTTTCTACTCCACTTTGACGAGCCCTTTTAACCGGGAGCCCATGCCCTTACCTACTACCCGCCGCCGTCGATCGCACGCAACTATCCCTTTCGGGAAATCGATCGCTACCCGCTGGATCAACTACGCGCTGACCCAATTTCCGATGGAGCATTACAGAATACACTACGGCAGAAGCGGGGGCCTAAGCAAACGCACCACGCAGGTGTGCTGCCTTGGTTGGGAGAGGATAAAGACAGAGGATCGTTGTGTGGCGTTTGTTTTAATTTGTTCGACAACCGAACCGAACCCGAGGGATTGTTGTACGCTTTATCAAAACATTGTCCGTACGCGCTGATGTTTCAAAACTATTTTGTTTATCCCCTTTTCCACTACCAAGCGTGTGGTGGGGTTTCATGTTTCTTCGATCGCGCGACACTTGTTCCCCATTTGCGTGATGATCATGCAGCTTCAACACGATTTGTAGCAAACCGTTAAACAATTTGCTTGCCTGCTAGCAAACCAACCAAAGCACGATTCGTACCAACCATGATCGGAGCGTGCGGCAAACGGAAAATTGTCCCGATCGCGCTCGCAAAACATTCTTCAAAACTTTTCCCCTCAACTATGCATAAATTAATACCGCCAAACGCGTCGCGTGAGTTTCGCTCGAGTGCGGCTCGAGAACGAAACCGAACATGCCAAAACACTTGTTCTCAGCGCGGCGGTTTTTTCCTTTCTTTCTTCCTTTGGGCTGTACTCCGGCCGTGGCCACTTTGCTTTCATCATTTGATCTTTCTTTTTGGCAACACTTTGCTTTGTGCTTCCCCTCCCAAGTCAGACCCTGCAGCCCGTTTCCGTGTGCAGGGAAACTATCGACACTCTGTTTCGTGAGGACAGGAAACCTTTTTTTTTGTTTGTTGGCGTTGGTTTGCCTCCCTTTTCTTCCAAACTCTTCCGCTATGGAGCGCAACCATCCGCCAATAAAACAACGCAACGGGGCAACGGGGGAAAGCAAAGGGTGGCAAAATTATGGATCCCACGAAAAGTTAAAAAAAAAACGACAGAACCCAAACCGACAGCGGTCACGAACATCGCCGGGCTGGAAAAGGAGCCGGAATCCTCCAATTTATGTGGCACCCAACATCATGTCACTCGCCACCGCAGTTAAGCAAGCGACCTATGATGTGGCACGATAATGCTCCTGCCGTTCACAAATTGGGGAGGGGTGAAGGGAGGAAAGGCATCCACAAACACTCATGTATGCATTTTTGTGCGATCTCTTTTCCGGCGCTCGTTCCTCCAACCCTGCGGGTGCGCATTAATCGCGTCCTACGTAGCGGGAGGCGAGATGCAGATTAAACAGTTTTTGGGGGTAATCTCATTACAACAATTTGGTTGCTGCCGTTTCATTCCACGCCCCTTGTTTGGCGTATCAGTAACGCTTAGAAAGTGTTGATCATGTACAGTAAAAAAAACAACAATACGTACCATCCATAGGTAGCAAAAACAGTTTACTGGATTGCCAACAACGTCGATATAATCTCAATATTTAAGCTCACCTCCACCTTTATGCACATTAGCTGCTATCGAGGTGCAAAATGAGGGAGGCGAATAGGGCAAATAAATTCCATTAAGCACTCAAACGCAAGTCGAACGATCGGTAAATGCGGCTTGCAATTCTTTTTTCTTCCCGTTCTCTAGAAGTGAATAATCCGACAAGAGGCTATCGGCAGGTGAATATGCTTCCGAGCATTTGCGACCAAGATTGTGTGGTTTCTTTTTTTTCTTTTTTTTTTTTTTTTTTTTGGGATATAACTGTGCCGGAACATTCAAATTAAAAGTGTTGTAAGGCATTAATTTATTGGTTGGATTTGTCCAATAATTTTTTCCTGCTCTGAATTCCTTTTTGGTGTTAAAATAAAACAATCCTCCGATTTTAATAAGCATAGAAACCTCTATTACTCGGTTGCTTGGACATAAGAATTCTACACTGCTTCAACATGGAAATTGTTTAGAATAGGCCCGTTTAGAACATTATTTAAATTTTATATCGATGTTTACTTCAAATTCAATGTTAAACTTTGCTGTTCTTATCTATCTTCTTTTTAACCGCCAAGAGTTAAACTCCATATAAAAAGCTGATGGATATCTTAAAAGCCCCAAATATTTGGTAGTAGACGCGGGGTTGATTTGACATTTGACATTAAGTGTATATTTGACAGCTTGCTGTAATCGCAGTCACATGTCATCTTCCTATTATTGTCATCCCCGTGCAAATCGTTACCAAGATCAAAAGTTGACGACAAGTGTCTGACCCAATGTACTTTTCACATCACCGCCCTCGATAACGCTGTCAACGACAACGATCAATCTAGCGCAAAAAAGCAAAAAAAAAAAAATTAGGACAACTAAGCGACGAACCCCATGTCCGTTGCGTTGCTACACAAACAAGCACGCCCGGTCGGCTTACGCGATCGCGATCACTCAACTTAAGCCCTTTATCGCACACAGGCGCCGAAAACATCAAACACTGCACACATGTGCCCCGCCAGTTGCTGGTTGGGCCGAAAATTGGACGTAATTTTTATTTCCTTCTCATCGGGTGAATCGGTGCAAACAAAAAAAACTGAAAGAAACGATGAAAATCACTGAAATCTTTCCTCAACTCCCATCCACACTGTCCGAGCTTCCCGTTCTGTCGAATTCCACACCGCGGGGCTGCACCGTTCAAGTTCTGCTGACCCAAATT
>VTWG01003408.1:0-16370 GCA_008817895.1 Anopheles fontenillei
GAGCTGAACGTGTTGGCATGAAAAATGATAAACATGCGGGAGGGAAGAGATTGATTTATCCCGCGCCAGAGCTACATCGCCAAGCATTGCAAGGGGGTTTATCTCGCGCACCCCTGGCGCGGATAAGCAAAATGAAAACTTGGAACTTATTAAAAGCGCATGTTGACCGCCACACCAGCTACTAGCTAACCATGGTCTAGCGGGTCACTAACACGTTTAATCCTACCGTCAGCGTTGCGGGTTAAAAATCCGAAATGCTCGAAATGCCTCCACTCGATCGTTACATCGTTTTGTGAGACTACACCCCAAAAAAGAAACAAAAGAGAGAAAAAATACACCAAACAGTCCTCCATCATAGCGAGAAAATTTAATTAAGACAAAACACAAAAAATCAAAATGGATGGATGAGAAAATCCATCCATCCCGCGGCCGTTCGGTGGCTTCGGGGAAGCTTCGGAAAGCGTCCGACCACATCGGTTGGCCCTCTAAACTAGATTCAATTTTCGGGCCCCGCGCTCCTCCCATCCACCCTTTAGCTTCCTGTAGGTGGTCAAACGACACCGGAAGAAAAGCATCCGACTAGTGTGGCCGGGTGGGCAGAGTGTCCGACCCACCACCAGCACGCACCACCACCACCCAGTTTGTTGCTCATTAAACAAACAACCAAAAACCACTGATACATCCAATGGTTGGCATGGGAGCCTCCTTGGTGGAAGCTTTTCAGGGGGAGTGGGGCGAAATAATTTACGACCGTAATAATGTACACATTCGTATGCCGCCCTGGGTCCCGCGTCGCAACACCGGCAACACGGCTGTACCCGGCTGATAATTATCATGAAAAGTCTGGCGTTTTCCACACCTATAAAATCACTCAGCGGGCACACACACACACACACACACACACACACACACACACACACCAGGGTGGCACTGACCGGAAGATGATTTCCGATGCGATAGGTGTGGGACCCGTCCGACTACGGGTTATGGAGCCCGCCCGACAACTTCCTCGGAAATGGGGGATTTTTTTTTCTGTTTGTTCGCTGTGCTTAGATCTATTTCTAGAGCCTCGTCGAGAAGGGAAGTTTTTAAGGGCGTTGTAACCTTTCCATGCACGCCCGAATCACCGCAAGCGATCATCACACCGGTCAGCCATTTTTGAACACACTTAAAACTAACCTAATAATTCTCGGTCGGTTGACGCTGCGGGAGTTTGTGTGCTCGGAGGGTGAAGCGTTAATTAAAATATGCACCGCCATACACTTACAGCAAAACGGGGGAAGGTTGCTAAAAATACACCCAAAAAGGCAAGAGGTTCCTAATAATTCCTGGGTTAGAAACTGCAGCCTTTCGGGAGATAAGTTTTGAGGGTGTACTAAAACAACCATCTTGACCCTACACACCTCCAGTTCCGCAGCGTGCCTCCTGGAAGATGAAAACGATAACACGCAATCCCCTCGAAGGTGTTGTTGGAACGGCGTTTGGTTGGCGTGTGAGTTGTTCAGCAGGGCGTAACACTCATGCGCTCTCGAGTGAGTACACTCGCGCCACGCCGGTGTCTGGTGTTGATGGACCCATCCCAAATCGCCCTCACCCTCCGCCTTCGAAGCGGAAAACAGCCCCCTTGGTCCAAATTTTGACAGCTCAGCGCCGCTCGCCTAGAGTGCGATTGTGTGTGTGTGTGTTTAAATTTAAGCTCCGAATGGATGAGTTTTACGATCCCAAGCCAAACCCAGGCGGATGGCAAATAGATTAGGCCTACCTTCCACCGGTAGGAAAATAAATTCAATAGACACCTTGAAAGTGTACACCGTACAACGGTTACGGAGTTACATGCCCGTTCGCTATTTCTGGACGGCTTGTGCTTAATGCGACAGCAAAAGGTTCCTCCCCGAAAAAGAGCGTACAGCCGTACGCCATCTTGTGGAGAAAATGGGTGTAAATTACCGCAGAAGCTAGGAACGCGTTCGTTTGCACCGTACCGTACCACCGATGACTTAGAGCGATAAATTCCGTTTGACGGATTGTCGGACTTGTCACGATGTGTCAGCGGATGAAGCTGAGGAGGTTTGCCAAATCTGTGTTGACATACAGGCCGCGTGCCGTTTGGAACGGTTTCAGTGAAGCGATGTTGGGAGAAAGAAATGGAAAGATATTCAATTTCACCACCGTGGATGTGGAGTTGAGATGAAGAGTGCGGTGATACAAACGGTTATTTTGGACTCAGAAAATCAGATATTTGAGCATGCAACTTTTACGAGCATTGCGTTGATGCGAGCGATGCGTTAAGGAGTTATTGCTTAATTTTTGACGGCTAGTTAGGACCGATGATGATGATGATGATGATGGGTTTTATACATTTTTGAACATTTTTCAACACAGCTTTCAGCACGCAATCGACTAACGACCGTATCATATGTTGCTCTCATTTTTTTTACAGGCAAATGTTCCCCCAAATGAAGTTTCGCGTGTCCGGGCTGGACGCAAAAGCCAAGTACATCCTGCTGCTCGACATTGTGGCGGCGGACGACTACCGGTATAAGTTTCACAACAGGTAAGATTTCTTCCCGCATGTTTTGAGTGGCTTGAAAGCGGAATTTGTTTCAGAGAGAATTTGAAACTATCTACCAGGATGCTCAATGTCTTAGTTACTGTGCCGTTTCCTGTGACTTTATCCAATAACCGATCACTGAATTAACTACTGATGAATGACATAGCTCATTCCATGAATAATATGGGATTTTCTGGGAGTATACGGCGGGTTTAACCTACAAACTGTTTATATCCTTTGGGACATTGCGTGTTGTAGAACTGACATATTAACTTCTGCTGAATGACATATCTCATTCTATGCATAATTTGGGTTTTCTTGGAATAAACATCAGTTTCGCTTGTGACTACAGCATATGATGTTACCATACATTTACGATGATATGGTGCTATCTATGTCATATAAGAGCATTTGGATTTTAAAGAAAAGAATATTCATTACCTTGTGGACCCTTTTCAACAAAGTAATTTGTAGGAATCATTAAATCGCGACGTTCTATGCTCGATCGAAATTCTGAAGATGATAGTACATCTCCCCTACTTATGCTTATAGTTCAATGCCAAATCCCTCAAGTAGGTCCATCAATTGGGTCACCATTCTTGCACTTTGGTGACGAGACATGCATAGAGCTATGTAATTTTGAGGGCTTTCAGAGTATTCTTCCTAAAAATAGTATTTTGTTCTTTATTTTTTTATAATCAAATTGAAGATAATGATATTGTTCATTTGCTTTAAGTCCTTTAAATGAAATGGATCTGCATTGGAAATAGACTATTGAAAACAATACTAATAACATCTCTCTTCCTCTCTCACATTTTTCCCTCAGCCGGTGGATGGTGGCGGGCAAGGCCGACCCGGAGATGCCCAAGCGCATGTACATCCATCCGGATTCGCCCTCGACTGGCGAACAGTGGATGCAGAAGGTGGTCTCGTTTCACAAGCTGAAGCTTACCAACAACATTAGTGATAAGCACGGATTTGTAAGTACTCTTGAGCCTTTTTTACCCACTTTTTTGTGTGTATGTGTGTGCATTCTTTGTCCGCGGGGAAATGAACGTCTCGATTCCAACGACCATCAAACATAGCGATCGTTTCGCTCGCTGCCAAATCAAAAAGGAAAAAAAAACATTGAAGTCTAGCTACAAAAAAACACTCTGTACAGTAGCAAACGACCTCTAGGTTACGTCGCACGTGTGCATTAATGTCCGCTTTATACACACACACACTGGTTTTACCGCTTCGCTTCGCCCACGTAGACAGTAGCAACCGCACACACGGGGTCCGGGAAATGGCCAACACCAAATCAGTGGGCGCGGGCGCGGGTGGGTGAGTGGGTTTTTAAAAAGAAAGCGCGTCGTTTTTATGACCGTTACCCGGCTGTCGGCGGACCTCCCTTTGAACTCGGGGCCGAACTCGAGTGACCCACAGGACAAGCAGTGCCCGTGTGTATGTCCGCCGGTCTTTGCTGTTGTAGCTAATGGATCACCAGCATCACCACGCCGCTCCCGTGATGTACGGTCCGTGGCGTGAAGGTGAAATAATGGTGTCCTCTTAATCTGCGCTACTACGCGTTTAGCTTAATCGACAACCAGAAGCACCAGCCACTGGATTTGCCTGTAGTTTGGGGCGTTTTTTTTTTGTTGTTGCTTGTGTGTTGTTTGGTTGTCTGATCGTTCCTTTTTTTCCCCAATCAATTCCCTTTAAACACTACTGCCCGGATTGCCCATGCCGACAGATCCGTAAGCAAACGATGGTGACACTATGCTTCCTATGCTTGCCGAGATCATGATTGTACGCTTAATTGTGTTTACTATCAATAAATAATACGCCTTAATCGGCGTATGCTCGCCAGCGGGCCCCGAGGAGGACGCGTAAGAGAAGTTGGTGGTGGTGGTGTTGTTGTCACCATCGTCGGAATCGCTTTGCGCGTTTACGCACACACGAGGCGGCAAAAGATGAAAGAAAGGAATGACTTTTGTTTACACAACAATCAAACCCAATAAGTGCCGAAAGGGAACGATGGTGCTCTGTTGGCAGGGCGCGAGGAGAGATCTGCTTAACGGCTGATGTAGAGAGGTCCATGGGAACGCAGTGAGGATGCGCCGAAGCAGCCGTGCGTGAGCGGACGGAGACTAAGTACGCTTGCGCATTAATTGTCGCGTCATGCGAATTATTGCGCACGAGAAACGAGGTTGAGATACAGGGTCGCCGATTAGCCGTTTGAAATTGATTGAACAATATTGGAGTGATTAAATATTTGCTTTTGTCTACGACTGAAGTTTGCCTTCATTGTTGAGGTTGAACGTTCGATGCTTTTTTGTGTGCCATTTGTAGCAAGGGAGCGATGAAGCGAGCACTATGAGTGAGCTCTGCATCGGATTAGCAGCTCTTCATGCAATCGCCGTTGCTTGAGAGAGCTGTTGGCGTTTATTATTTTCTTATACCACCCTGAGCGCCTGTAAAACTAATGATGTGCAATCCAACGGCGTTGCGAGGAGATTCTGAGCAGCTTACAAAATTATTCACCACTAGCCGTAAAAGTAAACACAATCCGAGCTCTGACCCGCTGGCCTAGCGGGTCTAGCCCTCTCTCCCTCGGTGGTGCTACTGATAAAGTGGTCACGGGTTTTCTCGGTGTGCCAAATTTGTCTAAATGGCCTGTCAAACCGGTAGCACCAGAAGCGGCGGCGATGCGCAAGCAACGAACAAAACAACCATTGCCTCCCATCGGACGCAAATAATCAAACGAAGCGCGGACGGCGCGGACATACAGACCAGACCAGACCAGAGCAAGCCGCACACCAACTAAAAAAAAAGGGGTTTTCGTTTGGTCAGCAAATGTGGTGCGCTGTGTGCTTTGTCCGTGTGCCAACGTTTGGGGCCCGCTAATCGGGGCGGTGTGGACGACAAAACTCAAACGATGGACCCAACGGGGTACGCAAATGAGGACACACATGCACAGCGGCCTCGGGGAAAAGCAAATAATAGACCATCGGGAGCTCGTTTTTTTTTGTTCGGGAGATGAGATGAAAAAGCGCACACAGAAAAAAAAACAAATCACACACACACACGCACCAGAATCTGAAGCCGCAAAAGCGTAATTAAAACAAGCGTCCGACATAATGGATGATAAAGACGGATCCGCGCATGAGATTTGCGCGAACATTGGGCAATGGATTTCTGTTGTTGTCTTCTTTCCGTTCCCACTCCTTGCGCGTGCTTTGCGGTTGCTGTCCATGTTTGATGGATGGTTTAATTTGCGTAGCCGGATAAGGAAATAATAAGGCAAACAATCACATACACACATAAATTAAGGTACACACAGTACAATAGAGTGTATGAATTTGATAGGGAATTAGACTACCGTAATCAGCAACTGGTTTTTATTTTTTTAAGGCATGTGACTGGTTAGGCCGTGCTCTGACCGAGTGCATTTAGATGCATCATGCAAAATTGGTTTTTTACTGTGTGTGTAGCTTTTTTGTGCGTCTTTCCGTTTCGTATAAAAATGATAAGCACAACGAAAAGCGTGTTCGTTGATTTAAAAATGAAAACTGCAATGGTAGACGCATTGTCAGTTCCTACAAAGATCAGCCATTGTACGTTTCCTGGACTGAAATAAACTTTGAAAATGACGCCATGATAGATTTGGTTGTTTTGAGTTGTTTGAAGAAAGAATCACTAGAACATGTTTGATTAATTTTGAATTCTGTTCAACAATTATTTGAGACTTCAATCAATTGGTCACCTTTTTTTTGCGCTTGATCACTTCCTCGTTGCTCCTTATTTTCCTTAAGAATTCATTGTTTTAATCGTCTAAACCCATTTTGAAATATCGTATGAAGCAAATTATGAATTGTATTTTATAAACACCTAAAAAGTGGAACTAAAACGAACGAAGTACTGTAACCAACCAGTCGCTGCTGCTCTCTCCCATTCCAAACCACCAAAACATTGCCTAAAACCGATGCCGCGTGGGTGCGAGTCTGGCCTGGATTGTGTCACCCTTTTGTCCTTACCATTTCCTAATTACTGACAGCTGGACAAAGGTTCGACCTCGCGCAGTGTCGATGGAAGAACGGTTGACGTCTAGAAATTAGCCCTTTAAAACCGACCGACCTCAACCGACCGGCGTATCAGTGGAGCGAACCTTTTTATTATCGCCTATCTGTCTCTCTCGGTGCTTACCAGCCATCCGGTAGCCGAGGACACTGATAGTAAAATAGCGATAATCGCTTGTTAGGAAATTATCCCGACATGCCATTAATCCAGCCTTGCGGCTGCCCCCGACACACACAGCCTTCAGATAGGACGTTTGACCGATAAAAACACAGACACACACACACATAAAAAACGGCTAGAACAGTCCCGCCACCTGGTGGCATCTGTGGTTGATGAGGCGGTTTACTGCTTCAGCGACATCGATCCGATCCGATTTACCCGGCCAGCCCAGGGGCCACGAAAGGACCGAAGGACGACCGCAAAGCGTACCGGTGGAGGATAAGGGCACAAACATGCAGAAAGGAGAACAAAAACGGACAGCCTCGGAAACGGTTCACTGGTTCGTTGAGTGACAGGAACTGCAGAAGGAGGCTTCTCTAGGCAAGGCAAGCACGCCAGGCAGCGACACACGAAGCAGCTCACACACGGAGACGCGCACAAGACTGAAGGATCCTTCGCAAAACTGATGAGACCGCTCCCGGTGCGTTTCATGTGTATCCTTTTTCTACGTGGCTACGATCAGCATGCGCACACACACATATAATAAAGTACCCCAAGATGCTCACTCTATTAGAAGTAGAGCATCGCAAGAAGTGGCTAAAGCGTTCAGCGCCTCAGAAGTCCTTACCAAAGTCTCGACTTGCTTCCTCCTGCCTACGGCTGGTCGGAGGCGCATAGTTGAACGGCTTCTAGCAGCGTTGTAACTTTCGGAATAGAAATTTACCTCCACGGACGCCCTCTGAGAATATTGAAACCGCTGGGATATGGTGTATCGAGGGCGAACGGAGTGCCCCGCGGCCATTCCGGTCCCCGAAACCGTGCACAATGAAATGTTTTAGAAAATTAGGATTATTATTTAGACATTGATCCCATTGTTCCCGCTCGACGGTACTCGACTTTTGCAAAGATTCTTCGGGGGGAGAGGAAGGGCAGAATTTGCAAAAAAAAACCTGAAGAGGCTATGCTTTTCAGGGCACGGTAATCGAGTCCGGGGCCGCCTAGAAGCGTATAGAAAGCCGGAGCCGAAAGGTCGGCAAAGTACAAACAGCAGCCACATCCACCAAGAAGAAGGTATGGCCCCGGGATCAGTTGCTGCGGTGCGTTTTCGGGAGTTATCGGGAAGGGGGTATTAAACCTGGCGAACAGGGGCCCAAAATTGGCTTGCATGGAATTAGGTCGAGCGAAGTGCCTGTAAAAGTGTTTGTGTGTGTGTGCTCTGGGCCTTCCGCAGGCTGCCTTCGAGCACTATTGTGTCGGCAAACGGTTGACTGATTTTGCAAGCGGCGGGTCCTATGGAGTTGTGCACGACCACAAGCCTGTGCGCAAGTTGCGCTTGAGCAAGAATTCTATTTAGATTTAGACGTTTCGATAACATTCCCGTGAGCGTAGGAAAAAAAATGATAGAAAGGTTCGAGAAAACCACAGAAAGGCGCAAAAAGAGAGCAGCGTTTGTTGCTGCTGTTGCTGCTGCTGCTTTTGACATATCTTTGGAAGCTGTTGCACATGAAGACAGCGTAGTGTGTGCATTCGCAGTGAAAGGATAATGCAATGAAGGAGCCAACCTGATGTTGGTATGGTAGAGCGCAACCGACCCAGAGGCACAAACGGACCAAATTGATGATGGAATTGGGAGATTAAGAGTTTGGATCGTTTCCATTATCTTGCGGCTGTAATGCAGCAGGGATGACACAGGCAGCTGCTAAGGAGATAGAGATGTTAGCAGGAATCATTGATCTGGGTCTGGAATTTCGTATAACCAATTACACAAAAGACATTGCGTTTGCGACTTGAAGCAGTGGAGTTTTGTAGTATCTTCTGAAGTTCTGGAGTATCTTCTAAACTTGGAACCGTCAGACATTCTTCTCTCTAATGCATCTTCATTTCGAACTACTCACACAAAAAAATGTACCAAAACACACACAAAATCCCTCGCAAAGTGTAAAGTGTCACAGACACCCTCGACCTAATGCGGCGCTGTTGATCGATTCTTTGGCAATGCCGCCTCAATCGCATCCCAGTGACCGTGCGGCACACAGTGGTGTAAGTACATTAAGGCTATGTAAATAGGCAAACACACCGCATGCTAGAGGAACGAAACAACTCCCCACCTTTCCCACCTCGGTCGCAAACGGCATCTCGGGTTCTATTTGCCGTATCATTACTTCCTTTTTAAAAGCTGAGCGCATCGGTACCGCTCAGAAGAGCCTGCCCCAGCAGTTGCAGCAGTCGCTTCGCGCGTAATGGGTGCATTTCAATATTGACTTGTCACCTTCCAACGGCACTACTGCGGGCGGGGTGGTTGGTAAAATGAATCTTAAGCGCAAACAAAACCTCGCCGAGGCAGAGAAACCACACAACGCTGCTTTTTGATGGTGTTAGGGTGGTTCTTCGTTAAGATCTTTTTTTGTTCTGCAGCTCAATTCATCATTCCAACGCGACGACGGTTGACGCCACCGTTGCTGGGTGCATCGGTGTCGGTCTGATATTGAATAGACAAGAGTGTCAATGTGTTTGTATATATGTGTGTGTGTGTGAATGGGCACTTGTGCAAAGGTTTTGTTTTTCACGAAGCGCCATTTCGGAGTGTAAATTTGGTTAAGAGTCTCGTTTCTATTCTTCTACCCTTCCTTCTAATCTTGTTTGCGTGTGAATGCGTTTGCGGGTGGAGGAGTGTGTGTGTGCCGGTAGCTTTGCTGTTGGTAGCGCTGCGACGGCGGCTACCGCACTTGATCGGGAAAATGTTTGATATTTGCTCTACCCAAAAACCGGCAGCCGCCGGCCACTTTTTGGTGAATTGGTATGCTTTTCCTGGCTCAGTGTTTGATGAGATTAAGTCGTAACAAAGCTTCGTTTATTCGAATTGAGCTGAGATTGTTTTTTTTGTAGTTTAAGTTGAAATTGAAGTTGAAGGAAAGGATACCCTGTGATTGTTGTGAAGATGATATGAAGAGATGATATGATGTTTGGAAGGTTTGAGTTGTACCGAAGTAGAATATATTGTTATTGTGTTCTACGAAGAATTATTTAACATATGATGCCCTAATGTGTGCAATGTCCCAACAAAAAATTGTAAAAGAGCAACACATTTTAAAGCTTCTAGATTTCCCAAAAAACTTCCCAGTTTTTATCAAGAACCTTTTCATCGAAATGATGGCTTATTAACTTCAAACCTCCTCAACCAAATTAGCCATTCAATCATACGCAACACGACAGATTGTTGAGCTTGATGGCGCGTAAAATTAACCCACTATGACATAAAACGCTGCAACTTTCTTCCACCTTAACGGTTCAAGTGTTCAATTCCGGCGACCCAAATTCCGAGCGGGTGTGTGCGGGTTTTTTTTAGTATGTGTGGTTTTAAAATTAGCTCAAATTATCCTTTTTTCCCCAAGCGCGCACATTTCCCAGCATCTCCACACATGAAAGACGCATGGCAGCATCCGGGCGTACTTTCCCTTTTTTGTGGTCGTTACACACGTGACTCAAACCAACGAACCGACCGACACGGTTTCGGTCCAACAAAGGACAGTTTTGTTCCGGGCAAAACCAAGGCACCCTGGTTCGGGTTCACTGGAGCGTGTAGTTGGCACACTCGTCCTTTTTATTATTGCCTCAGGGATTGCCACTCACCGGCAACTGTGAGATTTAAATGTACACACGGGTGAGCATACGGAAATAGACATCGGAAAGACCACTTATGGACGATGAGGACGACCAGGGTGGTTTTGTGGTTACTGCTGCCGGTTGTACCCTGGGCCCGGTAAAGGATAATTCGGTCGCCGGCGAAATTAGATGCCCGTTTGATAGCCGTGTGCCGTGTACACTTCACTGGCTCGGATCAAAGTCCTGAGGTTGCTGCTGCGTTCCGGGGAGACGGACGTCTTTGATCGGCCGATCCCCGGACAACCGTAGTACCAAGTGCGATGCGCCTGGGTTCGGGAAGAAATCAAACAAAAGTGCTGTGCTTGAAAGATGTACCTTTCGAACGGTCACACAAGATTGGCTGACGACAACGCCGCACCTTGACAGACTTGTGAGCTACTCGATTGTGTGCGTGCGTGTGTGTGTGTGCACTTTGCTTCGAATCAATGCTCATTAGGCATTCCGCACCGGTAGCCGTCCATATTTATAATAGGGCCAATTTTCTTCATCACTTATTCCGGACACCCCGTCCGCTTTGGTGCCGGTGGGTACGGCAACGCTTGTACGCATGCAAATATACCGAAAAAAATAAAAAAAATAAAATAAACCGCCCGCAATCATAATCACGATCGAAGACGGGACGCGTTTGCATAAACGCCGAATGGACTGTGGTTTCGTTGCGCAAAGGCATCAAACAACCCCACCCCCTTTGGGTCCCCGTACTTGCAACCCGTTCTGTCCTAGAAGGCCTACGCGGAGCGAAACTTCTTTTATTAGTTTTTGAAAGATGAATCAATGCAAGGTTTTCGGCCCGGGGCTTTCGGGTAAGGAATGAATGAAAAGCTTCAGCTCCAGCTCCAAGTTCTGCATTCAGTTTAGTCGGTTTTGTCGGGCTATTATGCTTTATTTTTGGCGGTGTTCCTTTTTGAGTTTGCCCCGCTCAATCAGACGTGCCTAGAGCTGATAGTCGGACTCTGAGACGGGATAGGCACAAAAATGAATGCTCCTCTAAACACCGCTCTAGCAGGGCAAGGGGAATTGAACCTATAAACACCTCTCTTTGACTCATCCGATTGAAATTTTCGGTCCGTACGGTTTGATATGCCGGTGGACAGAAAGGGTGGGGAAGGAGGTGTACAACCGAACCGTCGAACCGGGTAAAACGTTAACACTTCGTCGCGTTTTGAAGTGACATGTAAGCTAATTCGAATTTGTGTACAGATTTTAAACCGGTGAGCGTTGGCTAGGAAGCAGAGGATCAAAGTGGGTGCGCAGAATATGAGATGCCGCCACCCGTCTGTACATCGAACCCCTCCACCCTTCGAGAAATGCGCACAGGATCGGTCCAAATCGGACGGAGCAGTGTTTTCGGCTTTTTGGAACATGCCGATGTTGCCGTTGTTGCTGTCGCTCTTGGTGGTTGTGGCGGTTTCTTACCTTTTTGGCTCCATCTCGTTTGGGTCAATCCATTTTTAGGCAGGCTGCGGGTGCAAGCGACACACCGGTTCGGTGTGGGTAGGCAAGTGTTGCGGTCGGGGTCCACGGGTAGCAGGACAACAGACAGGCGGTGTGCGACTGTGTTGGCGGCATTCTTTTTTTGCCTTTTGCTAGCTGCCCGAGGTGACTGTGTGCAAGTTAATTTCACGATTATGTCGGGAAGGTGTTTTTGGCAGCAATTCTGTGAGGGAGAGAAGACTGTGGAAAGCAGATAGCCGCATCCGCCATTGATGGATCACATTAATCTTCGTGGTGTGGCGGTTGTTTGAGGTAGATGATGAATATGTTTTTTTTTCTTTTTCTTTGGAGTTGTCATAGTTCAGGGGTATAACTTATTTGAATAGAGTTGTAAAAAGCGAAAATTTAGAACCCGGTGAAATATCAATAAAATCGTTTGACATTCAATGTTACTGTACAACGAAGAGTTGGCAACTTAGAGCTTATTTTTGTGCTATCAATTGTCAAATTCTTATGTTTCGTGATATCAACTTGTATGTGTGAGTTTTAAATTAAGAAAAGGTATCTTAATTAGGTTTGAATGTATTAAAAAATTAGGTGTCCATCTTAGATTCAGCTTTGATAAACTTCATTAGTCACTTCATATTAATTTACTATTTTTAAGTTCATAGTTTTGTTATATTAACTGAGTTTTACTAGTTGAGCTCTTATTGAAGCTAAGGAAAATTATTTTAAAACAACGAATAAGTTAATTAAATGCACCCTTTACCTGTTTTAAAATCGACTTTTCGAAGTCATTTTACTCATATTAATATCAACTGACACAATCTTGATGTTGTATGATATCTCTGGGTTTATTTGAGGTGAAATTAGATTTAAATGTATCTTTAAATCTCACATTGTATCTATCTTAAAATCAGGTTTCATAAATTTCACTTCACTACCACTAACTTTTACCAGACAAGACCAGACTTAGGGCAATGTACTCCTCAACCCGGCCTAATCTTGCCTACATCGACTTCTGATCTTTCCCGACCAATTCCAGCCCGCATATCGCGGTAAGAATTGAGCAATCATTTATCTAAACCTTTGGCCGCGCTCTATACCTCAAACTTGACATTTCCCGGAAATGTTGTGTCGTTGTGTAGCTGTCAAAGAACTTGTGTTGTTTCACTTGCTTGTTTGCTCTTGTCGCGTAACAAACAGCATCCTCCTCCCACCAACAAAGTTTCGAAGCTACCAAACGCACCTTTGGAGCCTATCTGCTATGCCGCCTGCCTCATTCGCCCGTAAATGATTGATCACCGTCAGCGTAACACCTTTTAGCGGTTCCGAACGGCTAAAAACTCCCACCGAAAAAAAGGAGAAAAAAACTACAGCTCAGTCTAGTAGCAAAACAACGTTGCAGAGCGCGGGAGCCATTTTGTTTGTGCCGTGAAATCGTTATCACACCTCCGGAATCTAATTAGCCGCACAAACGGCCGCGCTGCGGCGCGGCGCAAGTGGCCATTGGCGGCACGCACCCTTTGAATTAGATTTCCTGCGCTGTGTTTGCTTTGCTGCTTTGTTGTTTGCTGTGAGTGTGTCAAGCAAAAAAAAAAACAAAATGTTCGCCTCGGGTGTCTAGTGCACTGTGAAGAGTGAGCTTCGGTAGCCGAATTGTTATGGAGAGTACTTTCATTACATGAGCACAAAATCTTCACATTGGTGCTGGTTTAATAAGCGAGCTGATGATCACTGTTATGAGAAATGGATCATTTTAGGCTTTCAAATATATTATTGCCCATCTACGATTCAACTGCCCGGATTGGGCTATAACTTTAAAACAGCAAATCCCGTGAAATAAAACAAACGACAAACGGGGCAAACCTGATCGGGCAAACCTTCAGTCTTCATATTTTTTTAATATCCCATAATTATCCACCGTAAGCACCGGGACGCGGTAGAATTTCATTAAAAAACAAAAACAGGCACAACGCAGCAGCGCCCACAAAGGCACAGTGATTGGAAACAATCGCTCACAGCACGGGAAATTGATGCGATTCCCACGGCGGCCGGCACTCGCGTTCCCGTAACCAAACAATGTGTCAATAAAAGTGTGATTTTTGTGGTGCGTCCTCCCCCGGACTTTGTTTCGAGGCTTGCTAGTTTGGGTGCTGTTCGTTTGGTCTGCCCATCAATAAGCATTATCGAAGTATGAGCACGTACACCGTAATGCCCCCATCGAACGGGGGAAGAAAGCGGAAACAAATGCTCATTAAACGGCAGCGACCGGCTCGTGACAGGACTCACACACCGTGAGCTAATTTTGACCACCTTCAAATGTACCACCTCTTCACTTTCGTGCGCAGAATTTCGGGTTGGTAGGCAAGCTGATCGATCTGCCGAGGGGCCGCTTGCCGGCTAGAATGATGATGACGTTAGGGCAGAGGCTCCTGAAGGGGTTGTGGGTATCGGCAAAACCTCGAAACCCTCGGGCCGAAGGAAACATTCATCATTTCTCACGTCATCGTTACGATTATCCTACAGACCTCCGGAACCTCCACTACTCCCACAGTCAGGTTGGGTAATGGTGCCATTGTTGTGGTGCGTTTTCTCCCACACACAGCACGGTTTTCGAAACATTCACATTTATTTCGGGAACGCGTTGGCTCGTAAATTAGCGTTCTCAAAAGCAAAAAAAAAGAAACCCTCTGAAGGTGACAAATTTCGACGTTCTAAGCATATTTTCTACCATTTTTTTTGGGGTGTTGGTCCTCTCTTTCTCTCATTTGATTGTAACGGGTGTTAAGTAGCAAATATTTCTCACACTTTCCCGGATCGCTTCTTGTGCCCGTGTTGTTTTACGGAGGCGGGGAGATTTTGTGTACACCCAAACGAGCCACCCAAAGGCCATTGCGCGAAAGCGAAGCGCGAGGGGCAAGCAACATTCCTAGCAGCCTGGTGTGAATATTACACGCACGCACTTGCCACCGGTGCCCGTAAAAATTAGTAGCGATTATTCTTTTATTCGCTACACCTTCGGTCGCAATCGGACGAGCAAGAGCGAGTAGGAGGGTGACAGTTGACAGTTTTAGTTGTTTTCGGGAAGTGGTCCCCGGGCTTGGCTAGCGTGCTTGGTGCGTTTGTTTCGGCATGTACTCGACCGGTTGACAAATATTTATGAGCATGAGCAGCAAGAGGTGCGACAAGAAACACCTATGATAGGGGGGGACATTGTAGCCAAAAATGCCACCCGCCGCACAGTGCTGCCTAAGTGAGGACCTAGGACCGATCGTTAGTGGACTGTATTCGTATCAACCGTCATAAAAAGAGAGAGAGAGAGAGAGGGCAACACTCCAACCGGTGCGTGCGTGCGTACGGTGTTGTTTATTTTATGTTGCGTAGTGAAATGTGGAAAAAGCTTCCCAACACGTTTCGTGACACAAATTTATCTGCCCGTACGATCTTTACCACATTCCATTCCACCTTGCGCCAAACGCACTGTGTTGGGAGGTTCAAAAAGGGGTCTATTAATTTTGACCCGACCTGGCAGTAGTGTAGTGCGAACGCGATTGTACCCCCGGCCGGCTTTTACGGCAAATGGCTTCCCCTTCTGCAGGGGCCGTTGTGTGGCCATAATTCATGCGCCGATGGGCAATCCTCGCTAGGAGCGCGAGCAGCTACTATCACGGGCGGGCGCTTTTGGGGTGGGTTAATTATTAATTAGGCCCAACCGACCCCGAGCGAGGCTAGTGATTTCGTTCCTGGCTGCCGAGGAGAACGAAAGGATATGAAGGAGCAAAAAAATGGACAACCTTTTCCGAAGTCCTTGTGCTGCGCGTGTGCTCCGTGGACAAATGGTGTGTTTAACTTGGTGTTGGCCATTTTTATTTCAACCAATTTACATCCCAACCCTGTAATAGGGTTTTGTTTTTTTTTTTGCTTAATTGTAATGCTGCACTAGTGCTTTGAACACTATCAAGAGTGATAATTAATTCACCCAGCCGATTTATTATAATGCAGAGAGCAGATAGGGAACCGACCGCCCTCGACCGACGGGATATTGTTTTTATGATCTCCTTCGCACAGTCGTAGAAGCATTGACACGTCATATTTAATGTGCTTTTTTATAATTTTTTATAACACATTACAAGTATTTCTGATACAAAATAAGTAGCAAATTCCAGTTAGAAACTTTTACAAAATACAGCCCAAACACCTCGCTAAGACAGCCGGCTTACAGCTGACGTTCCCTGTGTGCAGTTTCAGGATGCGTGTACCGATATTGCCAAGCAGTTCAGGGATGGAGAGCATAAACGCAAGTCCTGCCCTGCACCAACACCAACATGACACACAAGGGACACAAGGGCTGCAGCCAAACCATGCTAATGATGGCGCTGCAAATATGGCCGCGGATTAGGTTATGCAGCTCACAGCACTGCTGCTGCTGCACTGCGGTTGAATGTGTTTTTTAGCAAGAACAACAAAGATAACTAACACATACACACACACAGCAGCT
>VTWG01003411.1:0-27754 GCA_008817895.1 Anopheles fontenillei
TCACTTTTTAACAGGACGGGTGAAAACTTTTGCTCAAACAAGCTTTCTGGAGGCTTGACGAACACCTAAAACAATCTTAAAATCTTCATTCAGAAGCAGAAGCGATAAAAATAAGCCTTTTAAATTCATACACCTTGGGATAAGCCCACCTGTGTATTATACCCACTTAGATAGCTGCTCGAAAACTGCTGTACAATGCAAAGAGCTGACAGGCTGAAATTTCAGCCTACGAACTTACAACGGAAAGGGCCCTAATGTTGGAAATTTTAATGAAGTGTAAAAAGTTGGCATTTATTTTCAGGTGTAAACAATGGCATTGATCCACTCTGAAGAAACACTGAAATTTGGCGGCAACGGCTGTATTTATGATTGATTTTTGATTTGATTTTTAAAACTGTTTGAAAAGTATTATAATTAATTTCATATGGCGGAACGCATTCATTTTCCAGTGGGCATGGGAAAAACAACACAGATGATGAACATTGTACTAATGACAGATTGAAAGCTTTCTGGTTGGTGTCTTTCAATTTATCCCATCGCGTGCAATAATGCTTGAATAATCGGTGTCCATTTTGCCCCGTGTTCCCACTCGCTTTAATATTGTGTGATGGAATGTAATAATTATTTTTGAATATCTAAATTGATTATTATTAAATTGATATATTTTAGAATGAGTACATAAACTAGAGTATAGTTAACAATCAAAATTGAATCAGAATATAGTAAAAAAAAATTAGATGATTCACTCCAAAATAAGGTTCGAATAGTTGTAGATCATAAAACTACTCGGCTCAGGACGCGATGCATTGAACAACTCGGTCGGTTCTCCTTCTTCGCTTATGTGATTGGCGCTCAGAAGCAACCGTAATCCCCCTTCCTTTCTTCCCCAGGTGTGTCGCAAGTGGTTTTGGTGGTAGCCGGCACCCAACCCCCCCCCACCCTCCCCCCCATAGCTAGTTTCATGCGCGCATTGTCTGTATTAGTGGATCTCCTCCCTGGACGTCCTAAAAATATCCCTTCATTTCTTTCTTTTATTTTATTTCGCATTATTTCCATTCTCTCACTTCAACGGTCTCTCGTCTCTGTGGTCGCGCAAAAAAAGTAATGACGTAGAAGATATGGCGCTGTAATGCGCGCACACACACGTCCAACGATGGCGTGTGATGGTGGTCGCTCTGTTCAGTTATTTTTTGTGTGTTTGTTACTAAAGGAATTTCCCGCGGACAGGGCAAAAATGGAAGATGGAATGGGCGGAGTGGGGTGAGAGGGAGGAAACGTATCACACGGCGGCGGCGGGGTGGTGGTGTGTTGTGTAACGGTCATGAGCCTACCTTTGCGTTTTGTTCGCCAAAACGTGTGTTTTGTAACCATCTCCTCGTGTTGGCAACCCAAAAGTCACATCACAGTCGGCGTGTGACACACACACGTTGAATGCGCTTGCCAACACACTCCGGTTAGTCCTTGGCGAATGGCCATACGAGCAGATCTTAGACCTCGGACGAGTGTGTGTGGGGAGACAGCGGGGCGTTTGGGGCAGCTTAGAAAGGCGTTTTGTTTACATCGCGGCATTCACTGCAGCGAAAGAAACTCCTCCTTCCCCGGGCATCCCTCCTTGTGTACGAATAGTGTTGTACATGGGAGTGTGTGGAAGGCACTTGTGTCTTGTCTTGTCGCCGCTCGCACGATGACGAAGACGCTTGGAACAGTGCGTGTTGTACTTCAGCCCAGTATCTCCCGCAAAAGGCATGGATTGCAACATATTCGCTGTCACCCTCGCACGACGCAATGTGTGCTCTACGTCTCTTTCTCTCTCTCTCGACGAATGACGACGACGACGACGACCTCGGACCATATTGCGCTTGTTCGAATGTGCTCTCGACTATTCGGTGCGCGGCGGCAACACACACGGACAGCACCACTAGGCGCTGCTGGGGCTGTGTTGTTGGCCCCGAAGAGCGGCCCCGGAGTTTGCCGATTCTCGATCGATAAACAAACGCCTTCCCCTCTTGGCCACCCGTATCACCCCCACCACCCCAAAGACACACTCGTCACTGGCCACGATGTGAACGGACGGCCAAAAACACGGTGATGCAGCTTTTGTTTTTACGCCTTTACTTTGAGGTCGAACTCTCTTCACCTCGGTCTCTAGGGGCTTCTTATTTTTTAAACGCTTTAAATATATCTGTTAAGAAGAATTCTATTTCCATTTTGTAGAACTGTTCAGAGTAAAAGGGAATAGATTATTCCCTTAGGCATTGAAATTTGGCATTTCTCATGGAATGAGCAGTTCAAATTCTATAATTTACGAACTGCAACAAAAGTTCCATGTACTAATAAAAGATTCCAAATCGTTTTACTACTTCTCTTTTGCACTTCTATCTCACTTTGACGACTAATGATTCACTATTTTCGGATTATGATCACTGCAAAGTCTAAGCTGCCTAGTGACTTAATGTGAATAAAATCCCAAAATAGCAAAATTCGTATATAATATCAAAGTATATCAAACTTCATGCTGAGTTGAATCCATATGCTCACTTGCAGGATTATACTTTACTGACTGATCGCACTGGGTCAGATGTACACATCTCTCTGCAGTATCCTACAGATCGATGTGTATCGCCAAATTGAATTCTGACAACTCTAGAGTTAAATAATTGCATTGCGCTTCCAGTCGTTGCCACCAAATTTTGGCTCTAAAGCATCAATTTTTGCCTCTAATACATCAATTTTCAAAACAGTGCGCATCAATTTTTGACTCTAAGGCACTTATTATCGTCTGTAAGTCATACATTTTTACCCTTGTAGGAAAAATGGTCATTTTTACAAGGTATAGGAGTAGATTTTTGACAATTGTAATTTAAAAACACATAAACAATAACTAAAACCGTGTAATTTGAGTTTTGTGGAAAAAAATGTTATTTTATAAATTCCAAAGCCATTGTTTGCACCGCAAAATACATGCCAACTTTTATCATTCCATTTAAAACTTCCAAAACTGACATTATAATTGTTATGTTTTGAAGTCAATCAATGCAATTATTATCTATAAACTTATTAATTTTGTAAATAAAGCGTTAAATTTGATACCTTAGAGACACAAATAGCCAAAATTTACCAGCAACGACTGTGTATCATACTTGTGAATGCTTCGCCCTTTGTCTTAATGATATTCTTTGAAAATGTTGACAAAATGCCAATCATACATGTGTATTGAACTTTTCAAAATTGCACAGAATATATTTTGCTGAAACTTTTTTAGCTGAAAATACAGTAATCCTCCACGTTTTCTGAAATCGGTGTAAAGCCATTGTGATATTACTAATTGTACAGAAATTGGTAGCGATTAAAAGTTGACTCTTTTTTAGCCCACTACGAACAACAAGCGAGCATCGTGTTATAATTTGTTGTGATGTTCTGACAGACAGAACAATTTGACAGGATTTTTGAATGCTCCATTCTCAATAAAAAATAGGATTATGGGATCCTTTCCGTTTTAAGTTGGTAGGCTGAAATTTCAGCCATCATTCATTTGGTTATAAAAAACATGCTATGTCAAACTCCATACAAAAATTTGACTAGAATCGTGAAGGGCCCCTATATTAGCAAATTTTCTTTTTCTAAAATCCCATGGATCGTTTTTTTTTTAAATTTTCAGTGAACTATGTTAAAACATAAACGTATCCAGTAATTTTTTTGGTGAAACTCAGTAAAATAATGGCAAAAATGCTGAAATTCAGTATATTAAGTAATTACTGACTCGTTATAAATAAAAAAAATGAGGATGAGAAAACTTGCTGTGTGAAGTATTACAGTTTTGTATGAATCAAGAAGAATACCTTTATGCTGTTGGTACTAGAGAATGTACTACGAAACCATTACGTCTATTTTTCAAGTATGTTGATTACATATACTTCTTATCTATGGTTCCGTATTGAATGCAAAAACAAATTTCAATGAATTGCTCCAAAAATTTGATCATGATTGTTGTTGACACCTTAGAGTGGCCATGCTAGTATTAAATAGGGCTATGCCAGACTTAAATGTTCTGCTTTGCTTATTCTAGCCAGTTTCGAGGAATAGTACGTAATACCATAGATCCTTTGGTACCTTGCTGATGGGGGGTACATCATTCAGTCATCAGTGATGTCCCAACGTCCCAAGCAGAGACCAGAGCAGAGCAGAGCGTATATAATACAATAATAGAAAGAGTAAGTGTCATTCCCAACGGAGGAGAGGGTTGATCTAGAAGAAAAATCAACCAACCACTCTTGGAATTGTAAAAACCGACACGTCCACTCCATTAGACCTAACGGCCATCCCAATAATCGTCTGTCGACTCACCAGAAGCTTGACAATGTTTGAATAGCTTTGAGTAAAAATCAATCAATAGAATAAAGATCTTTTTGGTTTCCCTTTCTTGAGAGTTTTCTTCTGGGTTCAAACATCAACGCTTTGTACTGGTTAATTGGCAACTAGCATAGAATTAATGGATTCTACAAAAGACTAAAATTGCTCTAATATCCAGTAAGTCGTCCACCGTTCCGAGACCTCTTGTGAACTAGTTTATTTAAATATTTTAGTAATTTTCCTAAACTAATGCAATCGCTCTGTTGACAAAATTAAAGCGACCACTACACGCCCTATTTGCACCGTTCCCAGGTTTTTAAGGTAATAACCAACCTGCCCGCAGAAGAAAAACCTGCTGGCTCCTGAAAAGTCCTACCGAACGAAACTTTTCCGCCGCCGCCTGCGTGCATGTGTGCGTGTGTGTGTAGTAACAGCAGTTTTTGATGGATCGATTTCCCGATTTTGATCGCACAGAGGAGGAGAATAGCCACGAGTAGCAGCATGAGAGAACCTGCAGCGAATTGTTGAGGTGTGTGGGAACGGTTTTGGGAGGTCCTTGCTATCCTCATATTTCGGCACCTCCCTTCCCCTTGTGTGAGAATCGATTCCCACCAGAGCATAAGCGCGCACACAATATTTTTGTATTCCTGCGTGTGCCCTCCCCTGCTGTCAAAGACGAAATCTGTGATTGTGTACGCGCGCGACGCCCTGTGGTGTGTGTGTTGCTTCTACCATCCACCCTCAGCACACCACATGTGTATGCTTATTTGCCTGTGCGTTATTGAATAACCTTTCCTACTCGCGTGAGCCTGTGCCCCGAGAGATCTGTGGCGGGGGGACCGTTTGGTGAGCCGAGCGAGCAGCATTTCAGGAGTCAGTCGGCACACCAAAACCCATCCAGCTCCTGCTCTGCCCCATCTCTGTTAATTGTTGCCCCATCTGCTCGTCACCGGCCTCGGAAAAACTATGTCGTGGAACTCACATTTCCCGACGAGACAACCATGGGGTGTGTTGGGGTTAATGAGAGAAGGGAGCGGGCAACCTCCCAAAACACACACGCACACGAAACGGTGTGAGTGTGTACTGGTGCTGCCGGTGAGTGACTGGAAGATACATAAATTATGCTGTAACTATCTTCACGCCAGTGTCCTTTTATGTACAGCGCCGTAGCAGGAGAGGGCTGATTCTCCCGTACCAAAAAAAAAGGACGTAAATGGACTCATCCTCCATCCTCGAGAAGGGTGGTATGGGCTAGTGCGCTTCTGTGAGTATATACAAAGCTCTCAAGGTGTACATATATTACGCTCTGGGTATATAGCACAGACCTATGCTCGGCTCTCCTCTAGGACCCATCGAATCTATCTCTCTCCGAATTTGTGAGAAATTGAAGCTTTTTCTTTTGGGGTGGTGGTTTGGTGGAGAGAGCGAGATATGAGAGAAAACATCCTGGCATCCGTGCTCACAGACACATAGAGCGAGGATGCATCCTGACGAATGCTTGCACAAAGGACCAACGGCACTGATCGCGGGAAGTTGGAAAAGGAACAGCAGATGAAAAGGAGGTGGTGTTGAGAGTTCAGAAGTGATGCTCTTGCTCTCCACGGTGTCCTAGAGAAACGGAATGATATACATGGGGCGCTTGTAGGGTAGTTTTGGAAGAGGAGTAGAGAGACCTACTCCCTAAAGGAAGAGTCGGGGAGCTGGACAAATATTTCTTTCGTTGGTTTTGTTGGATGTGGAGTTTGCAAAAGGAGAGCGAGAGACACAAGGATGTGCTGTTTGGACAACATCGTTTTGTCGACGTGATGTGGTGGTGCGTGGTGCTGCTAGTAGACGGAGCCAGCAGCCACCACCACCGCCATCATCATCATCATCATCGCCATTTCACCGTCGCCGGGAGGGGAACAGCTTTAATAAGAATGGTAACGAATTTTTCTTTTTAATGCAATTAAAGTTCGCGCTTGCGAAGATGCGTTTTTGGCGGCGGTGCGCGAAGAGCCCGTTTTTATGAGCCGATTTTATTTGACGCTGTTTCTGATGGTGGCTGTTTGATCAAAGACGGTACATGCATTTTTAGAAATATTTGTAGTTTTGAAATGGAAATTTTGTTGTTTAGCTATGTTAAGGGCAAAAAATTCGCATAGAAAATGTGTCGCTGCCATGACTGCTATCGCTGGTGAGCTACCCCTTTTCAGGATTAAATGAAACAACTATCGAGAAAGAGAGAGAGAGAGAGAGAGAGAGAGAGCGAGATAAGTGTAGGGTGGGAATTTCCAGTTTGTGGTTGTTGTTGTTGCGAAACGTCAAAACAACTGATAAGATCTCCCTCCCCTCCCCTCTTCTCCTCATTACCAACATTATTTTGCACAGCTGGTTATTGTGTGGCGGTGGTGTGGTGGTGTTCCGGTCCGAGATTCGATTGTGCGGCGTGAGTGGGTGAGGAGAAGGTGAATTGCGGATTTGTTTAGACGGCAAAGCATTCCTTCCGTTGGATCATGCTTTTGCGCGAAAAGAACGAAAAGTACGGTAATCATTCTCGGTAATCGGCCAACGGGAGGGCGCAACTAGAAAGGAAATAGGCTGGATTAATGATGAAGATGTGTGTAATGATGGCCCTGGGTTTCTAATTATTCATTAGCGAGGAATGCAGCGCAGGGAAGCTTATCATTCGAGATGAAAGAGTCGTTCTAAAATAGAAATGTTTGTTAGCTAGAATGGCTGTTTAAGTGAGCTCTTAAGGTCCATGTGCTCGCTGGATCACTTTAGTATGCATTAATTTGCGTAAGGATGAAACTTCTTGCATTTATTTGTGGTTTCAAAATTTTGCAATTTTCGCAATTTTCATCTTTAGACAGTTCTCAGACATTTTTAATGTATCGATTGGAACTGATAAGTCAAATGTTTACTCGTCACTAAAAACGGATTAATCACGCTCCAATTCAGTGGAGCCCTCGTGGTGCAGTGCTAAACCCATTGGTACTTGGTACTTGTTGTGTCACATGTTACGAGTTCAAGTCTCAATTTAATCCAATAGGAAGGTGGTGGTTTTTCTCAGGAAACATTTTATCTTGCAATTCTCGATAAAACACACAAGGATGGATTTGAAACAACGCTATTTAATGGCCACCATATATCTATGACTTCACTTAATTTAATAATCCAGAAAGATTCTTGAGAACAAACACACCCAGGGAAGGAAAACACTTTGAAAGCGCGCACTTCTCTACAACAAAACGGGTGTGTAATTAATTATGCTAATAAGAATTATTGCATTCATTAAGTGCAGCGTGTGGACAAAATAAGGTTCATTATTCACGTTGATGGGTCACTTTACCCCGGACAATGATGATATGCGGGGAGAGTGTCTCTGATTAATTCTGTCAACAGATTTTCTTAGTAATGTGTGCACATACGATTCAATTGTAAATATTTAGTCTAGAGCTTAAAAACGATCATTAGCTTAATTAACGATTGTGCATTATTTAGCCCCATGCTAATCTAATATAGACTTCAAATGTTCGTTTTGTCTGGCAAGATGTCTCCATACTGTTAGGTGTATGTCTCCGACCTTTTTTCCCCTCAAGGTCTCTGGCGCTGAATTGCGGCCAGTTGTCTTATCTGCTTTCCAAGCACACACACACACAATTACATGCACATGTCGAAATGAGTACGCAGCAACAGCGTTTGACGTTAAAGTTCGTAATGACGAGCGCGTGATTTGGCGAGACACGCACGCTTGTGTGAGAAGCTTTGACGAGCGATGAAAGTACAAGGGGGTGGGCAGTGAAGGTACTTAATATCTTCTATGCTTGCGTTTAATAATGCTGATGTTGCTATTGGTTAGCCGTGGACGGTCTTATCAACCCCCTGCGCGAGAGAGCAACAGGGAGAGAAGGCCTTCGCTGTGATAAGCAATAGCGGCGCCGCTCTCCCGCCCTCCCGGAACACCCTTCAGTCACCCCATATCCGGTAAAACCCCAAGATATGTGACGAGGGAAAGAATAATAAACAATTTGCTGTGGACGATGTTATGAACGAACATTTCTAGCTGCGGAGATGCAATTGCGTTGTTGTTGGTTGACTGTAAAATGTCTAAAATACGTCCAATTTTCAATGAAAATCTTTCAAAATCTTTGAAATTTTGATTTCTTTTATTATTAAATATTATAACTAAAATAAAAACAGTATAGGAGAAAGCCTTGTGGGCTGTGTGGTTGAGCAACACCAATAGTCGTCAACCCGTTGAAGGCCAAATTTGAACTTTGAGCGCAAAAAATTGCCCCATTTTTTATCGGTTGTGCGCAATCGGTTCGCAAGATAGCTGTGTTTCCTAGAAATACGGTTTTCGATGTATTTTTTTCCAGTTAGTTTGCTTGTTTGCTGCTTACATGTTGAAACCCAGTTCTCGGCTCCTCCAAATATGTTCGATCGTGCGTTTTTTTTTTTTGGAGGAGGTTCATTGGATGCCGAGAGTTTCTTCTCCACTGTACGTGTGTTTGTGCATACATAGAAGCATTTTATATACGCTTGTGGGGGTTATAACAGTGTGTATGCACAGGTGAGAAGCAGCAGCAGTACCAACCGCCTCCAACAACGCGCACAAGAACTCGCTCCGGTGGGGCTCAGACTGTGGCGCGAAAAATAAGACGCGAAAGCTTCTCGGATAGTGTGCAAAAATAAACCCATATTACGTATCGCCAATGGGGTACGTAAAACAAGCACAGCAGCATCGAGTATCGAAATAAAAGCAAAAACCTTCCACCCATCCGCCGCTGCCGCCCCGTCACGTATCATCGTTCCGTAGATCGCCCAAAAACCTGTTTTACTTTTCTCTTTGCTGCTGCTGCTCCCTTTCGTCTTGAGCGCGCGCGCGGCACGATGTCTTGCGTGTTCTTCTCCGGGTTTTGTTGGGAGATTGACTGGTTTCTTAGCGATGGTTTTTGTTGCTGGTGCTGCTGCTGCTGCTGCTGCTTGAGTATGACCGCTTTTTCTTGATGACCGATCGTCATTTTCATTGCGACGATCGCGCGCCACGTCCATTCCACCACCAAACTCTGTGTGGCTTCCTGGGGCCGATCATCTCGGGCTGATTTGCGATCCAGGCGCGTAGACTGCGATGTGATGGTAGAAGTGAAGTGGCTTAGCGACGCGCGCGGCTGTGAGCGGTAGACAACGTAACTCAAAATCTGGCGCATTTTAAGCTTAAGACTAGCGACAGAGGTGGAGATTGTTTAAAACAGCAGCGCGGTTTTTGATGCAATAAATGTAAAATGGTAAAATGATACATTTTTGGAGCATTTTTTGTTGAGTTAGAAACTTAAATAAATATTTTTGAATTTTGTTCATATACTTGTGAATGCATTTTTTATCGAATTTGCCAATTTTTATTCACAAAATTTGTTTTTATTTAACCAACATTTTCAACAATTGTGACAAGCCTCATCTTCATTCAGATCAATGGGCATAAGGTGGATTATCATTATTATAGGCCATTAGCGCTTCCTTTGCCGGTTAGTGGAATGGTCGAGCGTTTTGACAGCTCGGCACTGTATACTGATAGTCGTCAGATCGATTCCTGTGGGAGTTGAGAAATTTGATCTGCTTTTTTCCTTGCTTACAAGTGTTGAACAATGACAAGACCTAGAAGACTATCGATCAAGCTTGTTGTTGTTATTGTACATGCATACATGCATGTGTCTATGTGTGTGTATAATTATGGAAAGTATTTACTATTTTTGGGTGGATTTTAGGGCATACTCGATTGTTTAAGCTCTGATATTTGACATTAATTAATATATGTAATGCCTTTTGAAATTGAAGCTTTTTAGCATCATTAACATTGTGGTAGTGATTTAAAATTAAAAAAATTAAAATAGATATCAATTAACTTATTCATCTTTTTGATGACAACGACTAGTGGCAGTCACGTAACGGCCCATATACAGGTTTAATAAAACTTATTCCTACGAATGGGTCAGTATTGAAATAGAACCAAGACATCCGGCCTTTAGAAGAGCAGACCAGTTGGAGACACTAACTAACTAGAATGTGTTATTTTTCTCGCTATATTGTAGTTCAGTCTTGATCTAACGCTTTTAATCATTTCCTGGATGTGTTGAAATTGTTTCAACCTTCTTTTATAAAAACATCCCTTGTCACTCTGATCGATCATCACGCTCATTTCAAAAGAGTGTTTTTTCTTCTTGTACACGACCGCTTGTCTTAGTGATTGTCCTTCGAGATGTGCTGTCCAAAGAAGACGATGACAGTAAATCGTTCCGGCGAAGGAAGCCATCGTTCCATGGTTAGTGTACTGTGCTGCTCCGGATGCGCGTTGATGCGGCTCCTTCTCTGCCAACGTGTGATGGGTATTTCTCCTTTAATTGGGATTTTTTGAGCTGGAAAAGGGATTGATGATCATCCCACCTTCCCCTGTAGTACGATGATTGTGTCTGGATGGTGAACCTCTCCGCAGGCAGGCACCAAAGCGCGTCCATCGATAATGTCCGATCGAGGTGTGGTGGCGGTGGTGCTGCACCTCTTCCTTCCTCATCCAGAGACTTGACGCGAAATGCGTGAAACTGCGAGATAACGAAGGATAATTATGTATTGTTTTAATGCGTTGATTTCTGTTGATCTGCTGTAGCTAGCTCTCCGTAGCCCCATCTCCCTTTCGTAACCCTTTTTCGTAGTTGACTTACATCTTACTTTACCGTCAGTTAAGCGGCCGATTTCTCTCCAACCGTCCGAAGTTTGACTAATTCTTTTCCGTTTTCTTTCTTCCCTCTCACAGAATTGCACTTTATGTATATGAATATTTATTACACGTAGGAGCATCGAAAGCAGCACAAACATTCTTATCGGAGGTAAGTAAAGCAGCGGCGAAGAAGATGAGATGAGACACGGTATGATGTGTGATTGTCGTGGCCCGCTCGTACTTATGCACTGGATTTTTGTGAAAGTCTCGTGCGTTTGATTGTGATCCAAATCCAAGCACAGAAGAGTGACGGACGGCGACGCATCTCGACGGTTGCTGCCATTTACCTCTTGATCCTTAATGTTTCTTTTCGCTCTCTCTCTCTGTCGTCGCATCAGATACGATGGGAGAAAAACATCACACTAGGCGAACCACCGGGCTTCCTGCATTCGTGGTGGTGTGTCTTCTGGGATCTCTACTGTGCGGCACCGGAGCGACGGGACACCTGCGAGCATTCATCCGAGGCCAAAGCATTTCATGACTACGTAAGTATATTTTGGGGGGAAGTTAAGTTGCCACCTTCACGATCTACCGTTCTGATGCTTACACTCACAGCACACGGTGTTAGAATCTGTTGCCGGAGGAGGAATCTGTTGTAAGTTCCCGTCTTTTTAGGCCCGTTAGGAAGTTGTTCGTCAATAGTAACGTTTTCCATCCCGACCGAGCCCCTCATTGTAGTCATTAATATTACACAGCGCTGTATGTGCTTTCTCGTTCATTCGTGCTACTACCTCTGTGCGGCAGCGGCGGTGATGATGGTGGTCAACCGTTAGAAAGCTAGGAAAAGCGAACGAAAAACTGTAAATTTCTCCAATGCAAAGATGGATGTAACGGCGCGGTGTGAAATGAAAAAGATTGGAAATGGAGCGCGCCCGTCCGGCCGCCCGCGACGAGACACACATAGAGAGGATAGTGTTTGTGTGTGTGTGTGTCTGTGTGAGAGAAGGAGAGACTAAGCACACAGGGGGAAACTATTATTGTGTTGACGCGGTAGTGCAGCGATTTCGAAAGCCCACGAATAGTGTGTGCTCTGAGCCCTGCTGCACATCGGGAACGGTAGAGTTCATGTCGAGCTGCAATTGAGGTCATTTGGGTTGAAGAGATGACGACGACTGGTGTACTTGAGGATGAAAGCGTTCAAGAGAATGACGATAAGTTTTTGGACAATCTCCTTTGGAGCGCGACAGGCAAGCGAATTCAATTTTCAAATACCTCTAAAGGTCTTCAATTGATGTCCAGGGGTTTTGGGAGTTGTCCTGAGGTTTTGTGAAAAGATGGTTTAAATATTGTGGAATAACTCTGGCCTGGGTTTCGTGGTCTGCCGAGATGTCCAATCGCGAACTTCGCTTTATTCCAGAAAAATCAAAATTTAACATCACAGTAGGGGGCTGTCGAAGATCTTCGATCGCGTGTAGTTGACAACTTCCTTGAGGATTCAGCAATTGTTTTAAAGAAAATTTCCAACTTCCATTCTCCACAGCCACACTCTTTCCCGGCTCGTTCTAACCATTTTCTGTGTTCTGTTGCGCATTTTAGGGTTTCGTGAGTTCAGGGTACGGAGTGAACGGAATAGCACACAATGCCGGCCCGGCACCGAGCCCACTGGGACAGTTACCACCAAACGAAGGCATGCCCGGCGGCCCGATGGCACCTTCAGGCTTCTTTCCGGTAAGTTGCCACCCTCCCCTCTCCACCCCTCCCCCAGTCACCATTTCATGAGGGCCGGGGGGGTTCATTCTACTCCATCCCACCACCACCACCACCACCAACATCCAGCCAACCACCAGCCACCCTATATCGTCGCCCGTTTGCGAGCGCCCGTTCACCATAACCATTTTCACGACATATGGAAAATACACAGACTCACTCACACAAACATTATAATACCGCTATCATTCTTAGCAGGGTTGCAACACACTCCTAGGTGCAACATAGGTGCACCACACATCCACACACATACACACATTACAAGAACTAAAACAGAAGAAGAAAAAGTCAAAATTAAATATCGTTACGATATGTGTGTTTTTTGTTGTTGTTTTGGAGTCGCGTCTTTCCCGTTGTGTGCCATATGTGTGTGTGTATGTGTGTGTGTGTGTGTTTGTGGCAAGGGATGATAACGGTGTGCTGCTGTAGAGTAGTGTAGATCCCCCTTTGCAGTGTATGTGTGTTGCTTTTTCGCTAAATCATATTTATGGTGTGGTCCAATATAACACTATCGGTTGCACCTATCGCTGCTTTTCATTTACTATTATTGTTATTAGAATCTACTATAGCGAGAGAGGGAGCGTGAGAAGGCGATTGGTCGTCTGTCTTTTGCACAATTGTATTGGGCTGCTGTACAGTGAAGGAAATTGCTCATTTTTCATATGCATGGTGTAGTGAAACCCGTTGTGTTGTGTTTAAAGTTCCTATTTTCCTCTTTTCGTTTTCATTGGAACGGTTAATTGATTGTATTTACTCATAGATTGCATAGTAGATAAGGAAAGGTATATTCAATTTAATGCGATTTCAACTAGAATCATATTGTAAATTAAACTCATTTAGCTTTACACTTTCCTATTGAACATTTGAGTTTGAAATTTATTGGAGTGGAATCTTATTAGATATTTTTCTGTGTTATATTTTGTTGTAAAGACTGTTTTAATTGCAACAGTTGCAAAGCTTCGATATTAAGTTTATCCTTCAAAAGATTTATTTTTATACGAATGTCACTTTTGATTCACACGCATGCGAATTATTATATTTGGTTATTTTTTCTTTCTCCTATAATATTTTAATGTAGAGAGTTGCATTTTGTTTCGTTGGTCTCCTCTCTCGGTGTGTTGTGTGCCTCTGTTTTGTTCTATTTTAGCAGTTGTGTTTGCATTTTCCACTGGGCGTGTGGTTTTCTGCCCGCTCACTGGTACGTCCGTTACTTGTATTGATGCGTGTTTTATTAGTTTCCCAATTCTTCCCACCACCACCCACCAACCCACTCCCTCCTCCCCTCTTTTTTGCGTGTTTCGTGTCTTTTTCTTTCTCTTTTCGTGAATGTGTGTCGTTATTACTGATTATTTTTGCAGAACTCCTCCATTAGGCCATCACAACCTTCACACCCTAGTAGTCAGCAGTCCCCACATCCACAGCCTCCAAACTCGCATGGACAATTGATGAGCGGTCAGGTTAGTATTTAAAAACAAAACAAAACAAACCAACAAAGCTACGTCGAATGTCCTACTCCCAACCAGCCCTCTTCCCCGCTGCATCGTTCCCCGTCCTTTCTGACATGCAGAAAAGGATTAGTGTCAATGTGGAAAGAGATCGTCGTTTTGTCTCTGAATAAAAATTACTTTAAAATGGCAATAGAAGATGATCGTAGAATTCATCGTGAAATAAAATCAAAACGCTTTTAAAATTGGTCTAATATAAGACACTCAAAAATAAACATAGAACAGGGGAGATATGACCGTAAAAGAAAACACATGCATGTGCACATCGGGGAAGCTGCCTCTTGGAAGAGGATTCCCTTTTGCCCGGGAGAGTAATGTAACCGCCAATTTGCAGACAATGCTTCGCCGTCCATAATACTTGCTCTCCCCCTCACTTGGATTATAATTATTGCATTGGTACTAATTCACAAGAATCATTTTGTTGTTTAACATTGTACATTTCACTCCACCCTCTCTTCCCCCCTCATCTCATCATCGCATTGCTCATATGGTGTGGTTATCCCATTTATTTATTTTTTTCCTGTGTACACAGTTTTGGTGTCTTGAAACCATTGCTAGAAACTGTTTTGGAGTTCGTCCATTCGTTTGTTCGTTCAATGTGTATCGCTCGTTTTGTGTTGTGTTTAATCTGTATGTGTTTAACTGTTTCGTTGTTGAGAATGAATGATGCACAAATGTATGTGTGTTCCGTGTTGTGTGTTGTGCTGTGTCTATAAATGTTCAAACTATCTATCTATCTCTGTTCTTTGGTAGTAAACTAAGTATTTTCTACATTGGCACACTCACAAACACACTCATACATATGCATATGAGTTCATTTTTTCCAGTTACCCCAAGCAAACATTAAAAATTAAACAATCGTTACGCTGCGTTACGTTGCGTTACATTGCGCTGCGTTACGCTATAAGAATTAGTTGTCGTTTCCTTACCATGTTCTTGCCTGCTTGTGTTTCCAGTGCTCTGTCTCTCCTTTTCTATGCCTAAATGTTGTGTAATTTTAGTTGTTCCCCTGTTCGCCTGTTTCCTCTATCGACCCTCATAGTTTATGGGTTTTATGTTACGCGTGTGTGTTAAAAATTGTCCTTTTTCATCGTCTTCGCTCAAAATTTTAAAGATAAAATGTAAATGTCCATTTAATCATTAAATAAAATAAAATTTGTGTTTGTATTTTTTACTCAAAAATAATTGTTATCATCCAGTCTCTATTCTTATGAATCATTAAACACACGCACACAAATTTGATTTAATCAAACAGAAACGTTGGAAATAGAATGCAAAACAAAAACTACATCCAACCGAATTTGTCATATTTTCTCTCTCCATTTTATCATTAAACAACATGACTACGAGGGAGTTTGTCTTGCTCATAAGTGCATTAATGGTTCTGTCCATCTTTTCCGGAATATTCATCACATCATCGCCATCCATTACGGGCTACGGCTGGATCGCAAAATAATCTTTTTAATAAAACATTTCTTTTGTTTAAATTGCAGCCGTTCATGGGTGGCCCCCGATATCCACCAGGACCCAGGCCGGGAGTGAGAATGCCGCAAGGAATTGGAAACGATTTCAATGGTGTAAGTATAGACGTGTGTTACGCACAGCTCAACTGCAAATTTCAGTTTTACTTACAAATGATTCGCTTCTTCATTTTAGCCCCCCGGACAACCAATGATGCCAAATAGTATGGATCCGACGCGGCAAGGTAAGATCATTCTGGGCCTCCATTCCTTCCTCATTGTCCGGTAGCGTTTTAAATGGATACGATCATTTAGTGTACCACATTACACACACACTCTCTTCTCTCCACCAATTACAAAAGAGTGATATTTTACACCCCCCTCCGAAGCGACTAGATATGATCCTCTCCGGTCCGCCCTGTCCGCCCTTTGTTCTTCCTCCCTGTCTCCCGGGACAACACCCCGTAGTATCGCGCTTTACTTCATACCGTTAGAATTTGTCTAAATGAAATACTAAGATCATCAATATAATTGTAACCCGTTTTGATGCCGATTATTAATTGCAAAACAATACAGAAATGATCGTGCTTTTGGAGATCGTGTTTACTTTCTTTATCGCCTCCTTCCCTATCAAGTCTCTCTTTCTTTCTCTATCTATAACTTCCAAACAAACATTCATTGTTACGTAAAAGTGATCGAAAAGCAAATATTCCAACCAAAAGCGTTTAGTTTTGTTTACTTTTTTTGCCCCATTTTCTTACATCATACGTAACCTAAAAAAACTCACCACCCCAAGGCCTTTTGTTTAGCTGCTTGCAGACAAAATTTTCGTTTGCTCTGTTGTTTTTTTTTCTGTTCCACCAGTAATTATGCAGTCGCCGTCACCAGTCGCCCCTCTACCCTCACCGTTCTCTTTCTATTTTGTCTTTGGCATAGTGTAATACGTTTAGTTCGAATTGCAAAACACCTGCAACCACCCTCCCTATATTGGTTTTGAGCTGTGATCCATCACCCCCTCCCAATCCAATCCCTCCAAGTTATCGAAAGATTTTCCGTTTCTTTTTTACCATCAATCTATTTGCTGCTATCAATGAACTTCGTATTCCATTGATATTCCCAAAAACTCTACTGTCTCTCTCTCTTATCACTCTCTCATGCTCTCTCTCTAGTTTGCAAAATTTATATCCTATCCTTATGTTTTGCAGTAAAATTATACAACTTTCACTTTGATTTGCGTGGCCCAAGTAACGGGCGTGTATACCTCCCTAGTCGCTCATACTAATAATTTAATTTACATTAAAACTGTGCAAAAATAATATAGTTACCAATTATTTAATGGCAATTTAAATTTGCGTGAAAAGAAAAACAAGAAGTATAAACTAAAGAACTCTAGGAATAGGTGTAAAAAGTTTGGTAGAGCAAAACAAAAAAAGATAACAAACGGTTACAGCATTCAAATGGTTTCATTAAACGTAGCAAAAATATAAACAACTCACAAGTGTATAAATCAAATACCTAATCGAATGGATGAAAGAGTACTTAAAAAGAGAACAACAAACTTCTTTTCTGACTCTCCGAGATCCTCTCACTCTCTCTCTATCTCTCCGATCACTCTATCGGCCATATACTACTGTGGGCAAACAGCGATCTACCAAAAACAGTATGCTCAACAATAAACGCTCGCCAGTAAACGATCCTGGCGTTATTTAGTGTACCGTGTTGCGAAACCTCTGTAATAAAATCGAATCAATGTTTTCTTTTGTTCTTTGTTCTCTGTTCAGGTGAAGCTGGAGACTTTGTAGCATGGCAAGGTAGGCAATCTATGTCGCGCTTGTCTGCTACTTAAAACCACCCTGTTTTTTTTTCGTTTGTTTGTTTTAGTTTCATTTTTCCTTCTTTATTTTTCTCCCTCCCTCTCTCTCTATCTCTTTCTCTCTCTCTTTTGCAATTGCTTTTCTTACTACACACTCACACACTTTCTCTCTTCTTTTTCTCACCGTTTCTTTCTGTTTTCTTTTCTGTTTCATTCACCTTTCCTGTTTTGGTCTGTGTGTATGTGCGCACTGTTCTTTTCTTTTTCTCACACTATCCATTTTCACTATCTGTGCATTACTTGTTTTGGTTGTTACAAATCATTTCATGTATTTTATTTCGTTTTTTATGTGTTAAACAAATACTATGCTCCTACACACATTGCTGTTCTTTCTTGTTTTGTGTATGTCTGTTTTACCTATCTGTTTCCTGTGAGAGTTAGACCAATAGTCGGAGTTAGACCATCGGAGTGGATGTGTCCTCCCTCCCCCTTTTGAATTATTTAACGCTGCCGCGGTATTTGTTTGAAGCTTTTGTTTATTTTTGTTTGTTTGTTTTGTCTTTGCGTTACCGATCCTGTTGTACACTCTTCACTTTTTTTGAAATAACACACCTGCTTGTACTAATCTTTGTTACTTCCTCTTTATTCTTTTTTCTTTTGTTTTGTGTTTTTTTTAATGTGTTTCATGATTTTATTACAAAGCCATTCTCTTTTCTATAATTGTATGTGCTCTTTTATTGTCTTTTATTGCACCAAATTTTCTTATTCTACTCTTTCTTTCTCATCTCGGTCTGTTCTTGGTATATTTTTAACTTTTTATCGGAAAGTACATTGAATAGGAGAACAAAATTCAAATTGAAAGTAAACGATTCGGTTTTAAAAGTGTGTAGTTTTTAATGAAGGCGTGAATAAGAAGAAAGAAGAAGAAAGAATTTATGTTGTAAACTTTGGCTCGATCTCCATTCAATGGACTGTTCAATTCAATTGTTGTCTGTCTCCTTCATCTCTTGTTCATCGTTCTATTGTTCCCCTCTATCGCCGTCATCTCAATCGTTGAAGCTTTCACCTCTATGTAATGGAATGGTATTTCAGAATGAAATACTGTGTAGATAAAAGATAATAGTCCATCTTAATGGTGTTCGATTCAACGACGTGTTGTATGACGGTTGTGTCTCATTGAGCTCTATCCTCTATTGCGCACTCTATTTTTATGTGTTTTCTCTTCCAATCGAATTCGGTACGCTTATGTTTTTTTTCTCCTGTTTATTTGTTTTGGGAATATCAAAGGTGTGTGCTATGATGGTGAAAGATTTTTATGCTTTTTGAAAGTGATCATGTGATAATTTTTGCACCCAAAATTGGTTTAAGAAATAAATGTCTATATGTGTGTGAGTGTGTGGATCACGAGAAGAAAAATTATCATCTTTTCCCATCATCATCATCATCTTCATCCATTCGGTTTTTGTTTTATTTTTTACATTATCTGTACATAGATAGACAACCTCTATTGCCCTGTTCTCTCCACCCTCTTTGACGCACCTTTCCAGTTTCGTAGTGTTTCGTTGCGTTTTATAAGTTTCCTCTTGCTTTGCTTTGTTTTGCCCTTTTCAGTCATATTTAGCGTTGTCTGTTCCTAATTTTAATGCTTGCAGCGCGCAATTTTTAGCCTAAACAGGAACGAAAAGTTCGGTGTGTTAATCCATATATGTGTTTCTTTTCTCTTCCATCTCTTTTCTTTTCTTCCTTTATGATCATATTGCATCCATCTCCATCATCACCACGCACCCCACACCACTCTGCAATCTGCCAAAAATCGCATTATTGCAATACCGTCTAATCAAATGTGTGTTGTGATCCTCATTTAAATGTGCTTTTTTGTAATATATTTCATTACGAAATTCCTCGTCGTTTTCTAATGTCATTTCATCCTACTCTTCTTTGTCGGTTGGTGGCCTTTCATCATCCATTGTTTTTTAAATATTTATGTCATTTGTTTTGATGTCTCAAAAATACAATTTTCTGATTGTGTTTGATTGTGATTTTGGTAACATCATCCATCCCCTTCACTCCATTACATGATTATATATACCATCCTCCTTTGGTGTGCCACCGTGCTGCTACCATCCTTATGTGCCTCTTTTCCCACCCTTTCCTCTGTAATATGATCGTACAAACCAATAATAAAAAAAACCAATACAAATGTATCCAAAACAAAAACCACACTACAACTGTTCAGGCCCTCCAGGTATGGGTCCCATGAATCCTAGAATGAATCCACCTCGCGGCCCGGGCATGGGCCCCATGGGAGCGGGCACGTACGGTCCAGGAATGCGCGGTCCCCCACCAAACAGCAGTTTAGGACCGGGCGGTATGCCACCGATGGGTATGGCCGGCGGTCGGCCACAGTGGCAACCGAACACGTCATCGGTGAGTTGAGCCATCGCGCTCTTCAATATGAACAACCGGGTTATTAATGTGCTTCATTGTTTTCGATCCTCTAGCCGATGAACTACTCGTCGTCCTCGCCCGGCAACTACGGCGGACCGCCGGGACCGAGCGGGCCCCCTGGACCGGGTACGCCCATCATGCCATCACCTCAAGATTCATCCAACTCCGGCGGCGAAAACATGTACACACCAATGAAACCTGTAAGTTGGCAAACATATCGTTGATAAAATCACCACAATGTGCTTTCACGATCATCCCTGCTTATCCTTTCCCGCGCGTGTTGCTCATTTTAGGAATTCCCTATGGTCGGCGGCACGGACGGCAGCGGCCCGATGGGTGGACCGATGGGCCCGAACACGATGGGCGGCCCGGTACTTAATAACGATGGTTTGGACGGCATGAAGAACAGCCCCGCGAACGGTCCGGGCACGCCACGGGAAGACTCCGGCAGCGGTATGGGCGATTACAACCTCGGCGGCTTCGGTGGTCCCGGCGAGAACGTAAGTTTCGACAATTTCTAGTGACCAGTGTACTGCCAATGTACCTCTTCGCTCACATTGCCCCCACAACCACAACCCTTCATTTTAACAACATTTTGCAACAACAACAACAACAAAACAACCAATCGACAACAACCCGCAAGGCTGAATGTGTGGGGTAAAACAGCGACCGACTTTTTTATGTATGATTTAGTTTTCCCGCGTCTCCCTCCATCCCACTCAAGTGTGTGTTTGTAGTGGGTCTGCGTCCCGCACCTCCCTCAAATACATATTTTATGTGTGCTGCACAATGCGAATTATTTTATCACACAAAACATTTCCTAACTGTGTTGGGGGGATTGTTCCTGTACCGAGCTATTTAAATATTATCTCTCGATCAACGCGAGAAACGCCGTGTCTTAAAGCTAGAATGTTAAACACGTTTTCATTTTTAAATTGTTCACCTTTTCGCGTTGAGATCGATCCGTCACTTTGGGGGAGAAGCGAGTGCACGCACACAAATCGATTAAAAACAACACTCATCATGTATATTTTAACATACTCACACTTTTACTTCATAATGTTTTGGTTCACCGAAGGCGGGCAGACGTTACTACTGAAAACGGTTTACGGGAAATTCAGGTGGCATTTTTCTGTTTTTTATTAAATTAAATTTCTCAGCATTTGGTGCACAGTTATTTTTTTTTCTAAACGCCCTTGATTGATTCTTTTCCAAAAGGTTTCACAGTCGGTGAGTACTTTTGATGAATTAATAAATCTTTTTTTTTAATTTTGGTTGCACCGTCCGCTATTGAGTGGACTTTTAAATGTAAATATAAAGCATATCGTGTGTGTATGGTCGAGTTTGGATTTTCCAGTGGACAAATTGTTCACTGCAAAACAAAACTCCCTGTTCAGTTTGCTACATTTGCGCACTCATTTCAGTGTTTCGGTATTTGGTAATTTTTAATCGCACAAAAGGGTATGAAATTAAATGAAAATGGAAATTCTAATTTAATTCTGGCCTGGAGACTGGGAGTGTGCCAGTCGAAAAGGAAGGGGTGGTGTACCATTTTAGTAACGGCACTGTCAAGTAACGTTTTCTGTTTATTTTAGATAATTGTAATGATAAAGAAAATCATCTGTTAACTAATATATTTCTCTGTAAGGCCTTCACTGTTTGTGTCCCCTCGATATATATATATATATCGAATCAACAACAACAAGAAAAACAAAAAGAAAAGTTCCCCAATTCATATTAATGAGAGTGGTGCGAGTTTGTTGTGTGTGCCTCTATAATAGTAATTTACAGACTGCTCAATCGACAATGGTATGAACATTTACCGGGGCACCACCACCACCTACACGGGTAAATGTTGGTAGCATTTAATATGTTGAATTTAATGGTTACGATCCGCGATCACACACCACCACCTATCTTGATAGTAAATTGTGTAAATATAATCTTATAAATATATATCTATATACACTGCGCGCATCTTTATAATTATTGCTGTAAGAAAACAACAACAACAGTCGTCCCTTTTCTTTTTTATAGGTTTTGAGGAAGATTTGGTTTTGAATTGTAAAATGAAAATCTCCTTCTCTTCTCTTTATTTTGTTTTTCAATTGTCTCTTCAGTTTGAGCGGAACTTATTTTTCGTTATTTCTACTACATCTTAATGTTTCATTTTGGTTACTTTTTTGGTTTTGTACATGACAACTTTTACTATGCACCTTTGTTTTCCATTTTTATGTTCATTCAAAATGTTTTTTTTAACAAGAGCGTTTCTGCACAAACCCCGTTTGTGAGAAGTAACGCAAAGAGAAGAAGTTTTGTCTTTTCACGCGGGACATCGTTATCCATTTAATATCCCAATCTAAAAAAAACATCAACCAATGACCTGAATGTACAGAGAGGAATGTAGATATTTCTTCTTAACATAAATAGCTAAACAAAAAAAAAACACAAAGCGGGGGCAACAATGATGATATTATTTTATGTGGAGCACTATCCATTTGAACACTACAAACAACCAAACAAACAAAACAACAAACAACCTGCACGACAAACGAGCAAGAGAAAGAGAATGCAATTAAAACATGATAAATGTATTTGTGTGTGTGTATGTATGTGTGTTTTACTACAACACGACACGTGCACGTGGGTGCGTGTGTTTGTAAAACATGGACAAATAAATAAAGAGAAAGAGAACGATGTTTTCATTCGCCATATTCTTCAAGCGTGTTTGTAAAAGGTAGCCAGATACGACATGCACCGAGCATTGCTAGCAAGCGTTCTAATATGAATTACAAACCATTGTGTAACAGCAGCAGCAGCAGATGATAGAGAGCGTAATTTGGGGCATCAGCATTGAACAATAAGGAGTTAATATGGGGACACGTAGGGATTACAGTCAAGGGAAAGTAGTTGTAAAAGGGTTAGAAAGGAACAATCAATCAAGCTTTAGAAAACAAATCGTCAAATTATCGGCACTATTTGTTTTTGTGAAAAAGGCTCTTTTTGTTTTTGGAATAGAATATAATTCTAGCAGATAAAATAAACCAGCGCAGCGTAAGCATATACACTACTAGCTATTACAGTTGATATGAACGCCACGCCGCGTATCATTTGTATTTAAAAAGCCGGTTCAAAATAAAGCATACCACACCTCACTCCCTTAATATTGACGCAGTTAATGTAGAATATGTCTCGCCCGTCCTTTTGTGCCAATCCATCTCTCGAAAACGAGACTGTTGCGCGGTTCACAAGTTCTACTTCCTAATGGTACTAGAGCCAGAGCAGAAGAGAATGGACACCCTAGTATGACGGAGGAGCTCCCCCAGAGAGATTCGGCAAACCCCCCGTCCTGCATTTTGCATTGGCATTGGGCGCCAAGTGACTACTCCCAACACAACTCTTCGACGTCCGATGATCGTAAGACGCCTGCAGCAGACTTGCAGCAAAGAGACCCCCGAATGGCCTGAAAGAGGCCTCCAAGTGAAGTATAACAACACTATCGTACGAACCAAACAAAACCAAAAAAAAAACACCCAAAGGTAGTGGAATATGTTTTTGCTGCTTACACATCCCGATGTGCCTGGGGCTACTAGCCGGCCAGCCCGGCAGCAGCCCGCCAAGCACAGGAACACGTATATATTAGCTTTGTCTCTTTTTTTTCGTGGTTGATGGTCAAAATTATTATGTGGCTTTTTGTTATGGGCGGGTGAGAGGACGGGAGGGGGCGTGTATGGGGTGGTAATACTATGTTAGTGTTTGTGAAGGAAAGTTGTGTGTTAGTTATCAGCCGATACTCAATCCGATACGTTGTGTCAAAAGTGCGCCTACGAAAGCTACTTACAATATAATTGCGCTACCACTACTACTACATTAACTCTAGTAACTGAATTGTTTGTCTGTTTGTATGAAAACCGTACTGTAGTAAACACAGATATATACACAAAACAAAAACAAAACAAAAAAACATCTCTTTCTCTTGCTCATTTTCTCTCACTTTATCTCTTTCTCACTCTCTCTCTCTCTCTCGTTCGATGGTGTCGTCGTGTGTGTAGTGCTCATGTGGAGCGCTCCCACCATAAAGTAGTAGTGTCATTGTCATTAAAAAAGACAACAAAAAAACATTAAACATAAAAACATGTAAAATATAATAGCAAGTGAAGGACAGTGGTGTTATAGAAGAATTGTAAAAAACAATCTCTCCGGCAAAAAACAGCGGAGATAAATATATCTGTCACAAGCTTCATCAATTGTTGATCACTTATAAAGCCTAGAAGAGCTTATCTTTTTATAATATTATTACTACTGTAATTGTATTTAATTGGAATCTATGGGGGAAAACGGTATTACAACATAATGTAATTCTTTGATGTTTGATATTTGAAATGAGTTTAAATTGTTTCGGTTTTAGTGATGATCTTTCTAAGTTTTATTAGTTTTTTTTTGTTTTTAAATGTTGTCCTATATCTTTTGTTTTGTTAATACCACGTACTGTAAAGATATTTGATTTAATTATTTCGAGCTCATAGCAATAGTTTCTATTTATTATTTGACCCAACAGTGGTGCTGAAGCGGTGTATCGATTGAGTTATCTGTAATGTTTTGGCATTTTTCCATTTTTTCCCAAGACAAACGCTGAACGTTTTTATGTTTTAATGTTAACTATTGCACCTTTTATGTAAATTAACACTGAATGGAAAGGATTTTTAAATTTATTTAATTTTTAAACGCTGAAACACACACCAACAAACACATCATTTCCATACGCACACACACCGCCCAGTTGTAGAGAGGAATTCTCCCCATTTATTGCATCTCCCTAACAAAATGCCTCATCCATCCCGTTTTTTTAGTATTTTTTCATTTTTTTTTAAACTGTCATTCCACTAGAAAGGTGTTTTTTTTCTCGACGTTTAAAACCCAATCCAACCAAACTATTTTATGTGCAAAATAAGTATTTCGCTACAATTTATGTTATGTGTATTTCTTTCAGGACCAAACCGAATCGGCCGCTATACTGAAAATAAAGGAAAGCATGCAGGAGGAGGCAAAGCGTTTCGAGAAAGACTCGGACCAGCCCGACTACTATATGCAATAACATCCTCCTTCTCCTACCGCTACTACAGCCGCTACTAGTACTTCTTCTATTACTTCTGTTATCGAATCTAGTAGTACTGATATCGTAAAGGCAATCTATACTAGTACTACTTTTACCATTACCAGCACTATCACTATCGACAGCATTGGCGTCCTTGCCATCATGATCATTATGATCGTAGTCGCTACCACAACCACCATCACCACCACTGGGCACTACTACTACTACTACTATCACCACCAGAAGCAGCAGCAGCATCATCAACAACAACAACAACAACAACACAGACGCACGATGATCATCAGTGGCAAACCAATGTGTGCAATGGCAAACCATGCTTCTGTAACAGCTGGTACCCTCCCCCAAGTGGATTTTATTAATCACTCACCAGCAGCAGCAGTAGCAGCACAACGACAACGATCGGTTGACGAGTGTCGTCGCTGTAGGTGAATACGTAAATTTGTGGATGCAAAACGAGTACCAAACGAGTATCATCACGCTGTCTGTGTATGTACCCCGTTGATGCGTCTGTATCTCACCACCATTGGAAGGATTAGACGAAGAAGAAGAAGAAAAAAGCCTGCAAATAAGACTTGCTCTGCAGAGTGTGTGCGTGCGTTTGGAGGTGGCGAGGTTTGATAATAATATGGCTGGGTTCTGGGTTCTCTATGGGTGTGACTGGGTTGTGTGGCTGCTAGACATAGACACACATACACACATTTTTACCAAAAAGAAGCAAAACTATAAAAATATTACACACAAAAAAAGAGAAAGAGACAACACAGAGTGAAAACGAGAGAGAGAGAGAGAGTAACGAGGGAAAAAGGTCAAACTGGTTGAGCATAATGATAGCAGAAACAGAAAGGAAAAGAAAGGCAGAGAGAAAGAGAGTTGAAAGTTGAATATATAAAACGCGATGTATTCTAATGATAAAACCGGTAAAAAAAAGAAACCAATTCACTCTTAAGTTTTCTTAGATTGTTACACAAAGACAGAGAAGGGAGCAACAACACGAAGCTGGTAGAGAGAAAGAGAGAGGGACACTGCTAAACCCCCAATCAAGAAGGAAAAAATTATAAAAAGATCAAGTAATCGTTCATTGCCGTCGGGTCATCTCTTGAGTTCGTGCGGGGTGTGCAGGGATTGACGTTTGCTACAAGCATCTCGACAATTTGGAACAGTAAAGCGTACCACAACGAATCGAATTCGTGTGCGTGACAGAAGGAAACTTACCATGCTTTGACCGCCCATTATTCGAGACTTTTTTTTTCGATTTACCGATCCATCTCCGATCGATTGGGCATGGCAAAAGTTGCTCGTTTAAGCGATAAAATGCAATTTTTAGGCCAAGAAAGGCTTAAAAAGGTGGCTCTCTTACACGTTGAGCTGGAAGCATGTGTTTGGAAGAGTGTGAGGTGGTGTGTGTGTTGAGGACACAAACACAGAATAGGAATTTAAACCTCAAAACTATGCAAAAACCATCCCATAACGAAAAAAAAGGTAAACATACCTACACTGGATAGTGTGTATGTGTATGTATCTCCTCTTGATAATAGAAACAAAAAATACTTTTGGTGGGAAACAACTTTAGACGTGGCGACGCGTACAAGAAGTATTGTGCAAAAAGTGTGCAAGTTGCAAAGCAAAATGTGAAGAAGTGGTGGAATATAGAGTGTTTTATTTCTTATTATTTAGCCCCGGGTATCAACGTCAAGTTACGCTAGAGAGAGAGAAAGAGGGGGGAAGAGAAGCGAGAGAAAAATGTAGGGAGAAGGAATGTAGTTAGTTTTTAAGTCCAGATTGATTGATTGAGTGAGGTCAGCGTTTCAAGATTATTCGAATCGAACATATAAATTATGATGCAGCAGCAGCAGCAGCATACAAAAGAGAGGTGAATGTCCAAATGTGGCGTAAAAGAGAAAAGGAAAGGTAAATGGAACATGCAAAGAATGTGTAAAAACTCGTTAAATGAAGAAACAAAACATAAACTACACATATACACATTTGTCGTTAGTGAAAAAAAACAATGGGGGGAAAAGTACATAAGTAAAAGAAAACGACATTGAATCTAATAACAAATCATCCCCCGATGTATAAAAAATCACGCACGGGAAAGGCAGGAGACACACGGCAAAGTAGAAACGGGGGGGAAAGTAAAGCAAACCCCCAGACAAAACAAAACCAATGGGAAAAAGGGATACAACACAAGTAGATTAATTTATTTCGTTTCTAGGCACAATGATGCTAGAATCAATTACACACACACACACATACCCTGTTGAAAAAAAACACCCACACACACATACACACGAAGGACGAAGGCTGTCCACGCGACATTAGGTTGAGGGGCAGTTAGGGAGGAAGAGGAAGTAACATACATCATTCAACTTTTATGTGTGTTACCGTCGTCGTCGTCGTCATATTGCAGTATGACCAGCACCACGCGGGACTATTCAAATGGTGATGAGGAAGGGAAGGAGTAGTAGGAAGCAGTAGTATAAAAACACACAAACAAGAATGCATCTGGGAGATATCAACGAGCAGAGAGCAGCGAACCCTCTCCGTCTCATAACACGTACACACCCAAGTAAGAGCCCTCAGTCCCCCCCCCCCCCCCCC